>JAXCGZ010004342.1:0-10000 GCA_037179515.1 Halocaridina rubra
TATATAATTTGGAAGAAGTGAAGGAGTTGATGAACAGGTAAGAAATGATGTAGATAAACAGATATGTGAATACATTTTCGAAAATGCAGTCAAATTGACTAACACACAGGTAAATGAACCAGTAAGATAAGGAAAAGAAAAAACAACTAGTATAAATGGAGAGAATGTAAGGCCAAATTAAGCTTGGATGAGAAATCAGAGACAAATGGGCCATAAATGGCAAGGCCAAAAACGCTAGGAGAAGTACAGAGGAGTAAGTTAGGAATATATTCATAGTACCAGATATAACTGCAAAAGAAGGATATTTATTTTTTTTATTTATTTTTTTATTCAGATAAGGTTAGGTTAGGTTAAAGCTATAACCAAGGTTAGGTTAGTTTAATAATAATAATGATGATAATAATAATAAATTATAAATAGTAATTAATAATTCAATGAATAGTAAATAATAATAATAATAATACAGCATTTTCATCCTTATTGTTTAATGTTTTCGGGATGCCTTAGTGCTTGAAGAGACTTGCACTTCAAGTCTGTCTCCTTTTCTCCACATAAATGTCTTTTTTTCTATCTATACATGTTTTCTGTGTATTCCTTTTTTTTCTACTGTATTGCCTCATATTCTTTCTCTCTCATTCTCCTTCCCTCCTAATTTCTTCACTGCCACTTTCCCTCTACCACCCTGAGGATGAGGAATCAGCAGCACCTGCCATCAGGAGATGAAATGAGGATTTATGTGGATCTTCTGACCACCTATCCACATCATTCCTACCCCTACCCCTCCCATGCCCCTTCCCTCCCCATCATCTCCAACATATTCACTCACACATCCAATTTTCAACCGTTCACTGTCCACCTATCTCCCAGTCATCACCTATGTATTTTCTACTTTTTCCACATTTACCCTCATTTTTTTTCCTTCACCACTATTTTACCTATGTTAAACCTATTGCTTTCAGTTTTTCAGCCCGTATCTTGGTACACAGCATCCAGTTGTAATCTCTCCTGACGTTTTAATGTTGTAGTTCTCTCCCTCTCACTATCTATCCATCTCTCCCTATGTCCGTATATCCCATACTCCCCCACCTACTTCTCATCTCCCCTTGCATGTCAGCACCTACTGTATTCAAATTACATACTTCTTTATTGTGTTGTGTTTAATGAATTATTTCTGTAGTTTATTTGTATTTCATTTATATTATGGTTTCATTCCTCTATATAACTTTTAAGAGCGGCTGGCGGCAAGTGAATGCGTGCTGGTTCATCCTGACCCCTAGCTCAGTGATTGGTCCGCCGATAAAGCTCCACCTACCTCACCACGCTCTCTCTCTCATTGGCTGGAACTTTCGTTTATAAGCCTAACCCACCCTAAACAGATATTCACAAATTTTCACAGAAATTTTTAGCTACACCTAGTTTTATTTTCTCTTCGTGGTTGCTGAGGAAATGAATATACGAGGCCGAGTGAGTGGATTTTCTATATACCCGGAATTTGTAAACCGTTTCATTTCTACTAATTAAGGTGTCCAGAAAAGGGATCATATCATTATTTTCCCATTCTACTTTGAATTTTATGGAAGGAACCTGGTTATTAAGTTGTCTAAGGAACTCATCAAAATTACCCCCAAGCTTCATCCCAGTACGTCAGAATATCATCTACGTATCTGAGCCACATCATGTTGTGTGGCTTGATATCCCTAATAATTTCGGTCTCGAAGTGTTCCATGTATAAATTAGCAAGTATAGGAGAAAGAGGGCTGCCCATACTACAACCGAATTTTTGAAAGAGAAGCTAAGGCTGTACGAAAGTGAATTCCCTATTTCTCTAGAGATGTTGATTAAATAAATAAGGTTATGTGTGACCAATAATTATTTCACTTTCAATGGGGAATTTTACAAACAATAATTCGGTTGCAGTATGGGCAGCCCTCTTTCTCCTATACTTGCTAATTTATACATGGAACACTTCGAGACCGAAATTATTAGGGATATCAAGCCACACAACATGATGTGGCTCAGATACGTAGATTATATTCTGACGTACTGGGATGAAGCTTGAGGTAATTTTGATGAGTTCCTTAGACAACTTAATAACCAGGTTCTTTCCATAAAATTCAAAGCAGACTGGGAAAATAATGATACGATCCCTTTTCTGGACGCCTTAATTAGTAGAAATGAAACGGTTTACAAATTCCGGGTATATAGAAAATCCACTCACTCTGCCTCATATATTCATTTCCTCAGCAACCACGAAGAGAAAATAAAACTAGGTGTAGCTTCAAATTTGTTCCTAAGAGCCTTCAGAATATGTCCCCAATATCTGGAGGAAGAAATTAAGATCATTTACAATCAATTAGATAAATTATGTTACCCCATTCCTTTTCTTGACAAAGCCTTGCACTATGCAAGGTGTATATACCATGGCACTGAAAGGAGAGCGCATTTTAATCACCAAGATAAGATACTTGTTCCCTTTCATTGTGCCTTAGAAGAAATTAACAGAAACATAGGCAAAGAGTCCCCTTTTGTATTCAAATATCCCAAAACCTTGAGAAGCCAGTTAGTAAATATTAATAAAATTAAAAAAGAGAACAATGCCAAAGTGTATAAAATAGAATGCAATAACTGCCCCAAGGCATACATCGGGCAGACAGGTCGTTCTCTGCAGCCGAGAATTACCGAACACAAAAGATCAGTCAGATATTGCCAAGAAAACTCTGCTATCTTTGTTCATATGAGAGAACAGGGGCATACTATTAACTGTAATGGTGCCACCATGATGTTTAGAAGCTCATGTCCATATAAGCGCAAGATAGTGGAATCAGCCGTCATTGAAACATCCAAAAATTTCAATTTATCCAAGGGCCAGTGGGTGCCTGATGCAGTAGACAAGATACTCCTCAAGCATACTCTGGCCAAGATAATTCCCCAAGACAGACCACCTTCATTTTTAATTAGACAGCCTCTTTGTTCAGCCGTGATGTGTCTATTTATAGTTTTCCTTTAATCTTTTTCTTTTCTATATGCATGTTTGTATGTTCATATGTTTTTTGGTGTATATGCGCATATCTTTTTATGTGCTTGTATATGTTTGTACATGTGTAAGTGTGTTTATGCATTTATGGATATGCATGTGTATATGTGTGTTTGCATATTGAGTTATCCATTTGTTATTTTATGTAAATAGAGCCTCCTATCTGTTGTTTTTACTATTTTCATTTGCTTCTATATCTGTATGTATGTGCTAGTTTATATATATATATATATATATATATATATATATATATATATATATATATATATATATATATATATATATATATATATATATATATATATATATATATATATATATATATATATATATATATATATATATATATATATATATATATATATATATATATATATATATATTATATATATATATTATATATATATATATATATATATATTATATATATATATTATATATATATATTATATATATATATTATATATATATATATATATATATATATATATATATATATATATATATATATATATATATATATATATATATATATATATATATATATATATATATATATATATATATATATATATATATATATATATATATATATATATATATATATATATATATATATATATATATATATATATATATATATATATATATATATATATATATATATATATATATATATATATATATATATATATATATATATATATATATATATATATATATATATATATATATATATATATATATATATATATATATATATATATATATATATATATATATATATATATATATATATATATATATATATATATATATATATATATATATATATATATATATATATATATATATATATATATATATATATATATATATATATATATATATATATATATATATATATATATATATATATATATATATATATATATATATATATATATATATATATATATATATATATATATATATATATATATATATATATATATATATATATATATATATATATATATATATATATATATATATATATATATATATATATATATATATATATATATATATATATATAAGAATAGGGGACACTGCAACATGCCTACTGGCACACACGAGGCAGCTCCATTTTTAATGGTATTTTCAGCATGTCTAACCTATTCTATTCTACTCTAGTTATTTATTCTATTTTTCTTTTTATGATTTTTCTAATAAGTACTAACCTATTCATACCCACCCTACCTCTGTCATATGTCTATCTAATCTACATTTGAAGGTGTCTAAGGTATTGGCATTTACTATCCTACTAGGAAGCCTGTTCCATGCATCAGCTACTCTATTACCAAACCAATTTTTACCAATTTCTCTTCTGAACCTAAATTTATCAAGCTTAAATTCATTATTACGAGTTCTGGTTTGATCATGAATTTTTAAAACTTTATTAATATCTCCCTTGTTAATCCCTTTAAACCATTTATACACTTCAATCATATCCCCCCTAACTCTTCGCCTCTCTAGAGAATGTAGATTAAGTTTTTTTAATCTGTCCTCATATGGTAGATTTCTGATATTGTGTATCATCTTGGTCATTCTTCGCTCCACTCTCTCCAAGGATTCAATTTCCATCCTATAATAGGGTGACCAGAAATGCACAGCATAATCTAAATGGGGCCTAACTAATGCAAGATAGAGCTGCAAAATAACTTTTTCTGTCCTATTGCCAACACTTCTTGAGATAAATCCTAAAATTCTGTTTGCTTTATTTCTGACTGCTGTGCATTGCTCTCTTGGCTTAAGATTACTACTCACAAGAACTCCCAAATCCCTTTCACACTGAGAACTCATGATTTCATGGTTATTTAGCTTATAACTAGTATTGTCTTTTATAGTACCCATTTTAACTACTTTACATTTTTCAACATTAAATTCCATTTGCCATTTGTCCGACCATTCAGATAATCTATTTACATTATCCTGTAAAGCATGAATGTCTTCTTTTCCATTTATAATTCTACCTATTTTAGTGTCGTCTGCAAATTTACCTAGGTTCCTACTGATATCCGAATCCAGATCATTTAGATATACGATGAATAATAGGGGACCCACTACCGAGCCTTGTGGTACCCCGCTAGTAACCGAGCCCCACTCCGATTTCTCTCCATTTATGCAAACCCTCTGTTTTCTGTCTTTTAACCATTGTTTGATCCATCTGAGGACAGCTCCTCCTATACCATGAGCTTCCAGCTTTCTAACTAATCTTTTGTAAGGAACTCTATCAAAAGCTTTGCTAAAATCTAGATATATTGTATCATATTCTTTGCCACAATCTACTGCCTCGTAAACTTCTGAATAAAAAGACAGTAAGTTTGTAAGGCACGAAAAACCCTTAAGAAACCCGTATTGTGAAAGTTTTATCAGTCTATGTAATTCTAGGTGTGCCCTTATTTTATTTGCAGTTATGGATTCTAGAATCTTACCCACTTTTGACGTTAAACTTACCGGCCTATAATTATTCTTTTTAACTCGTTCTCCTTTTTTAAATATTGGTACCACATCTGCCAATTTCCACTCCATGGGTACCGATCCTAATTTTATTGAATTATTAAATAATGCAGTTAGTGGATAACTAAGCTCTTCCTTGCATTCCTTTAATATTCTAGCACATATTCCATGAGGTCCCGGAGATTTATGAGCCTTTAATTTATCTTTTTCTTTTATTACCTCCTCTCTCGTAATATTTATTGAACTAAGTATATTATTGGGACTGTCTCTGTAAATGGATTCTACTTCCGGAATATTTTCCAAGTTTTCATTGGTAAATATAGATAAGAAATAATCATTTAAACATGTACACATCACTTTATCGTCATCTGTGATATGGCCATTGGCTACTTCAATTGGTCCGACTTTTTCCTTAAATTTTGTTTGATAATGTTGATAAAACCCTTTAGGATTTTCTTTAGCTTCTCCTGCTATTCAAACTTCGAATTTTCTTTTCGACTCTCTAACTATCTTTTTAACTTCCCTGTTTAACACTATATATTGCTGCCTCACCTGCTCGTCACCTCTTTTTAGTTTCCTGTATATTCCTCTTTTATGCCTATAAGATTCTTTATTGTTCATCCATTTAGGGTCATTTTTTCTTGATCTGCAATGTTTCATGGGAATATAGTGTCTCTGACTATTCTTAAGAGTCATGACAAAATTGTTATATTCCTCATCCAAATTTATATTAACTGACGGACTGCTGTTCTTTCCTGTGAGAGAATTTAATGTATTGATCTTATCTTGTGATAATCCTTGGCTTGTGGTACTCAATTTTCGGGGTAATCTGCTATCTGCGACCTGACCTGCTGGATTAACTACCCGCATCTCTACCCCAGAAATCCCTTCCCATACCTCATTAGATAATTTAGTTTTTAAGCCCTCAAAATCTCCTGCTCTAAAGTTTGGAACAATATTCTTGTTTTCCTTTCTAGTTTCCTTGAAAATTATGTTAAATCTAATGGAATCATGGTCACTGTTGCCCAATGGTTCACCAACTTCTAAATATGTAACCATATTCTCTCTATAACTAAGAACTAAATCCAGTATATTCACCCCCCGTGTTGCTTCAAGTACATAAGAACATAAGAATAGGGGACACTGCAACATGCCTTCTGGCACACACGAGGCAGCTCCATTTTTGAATGGTATTTTCAGCATGTCTAACCTATTCTATTCTTCTCTAGTTATTTATTCTATTTTTCTTTTTATGATTTTTCTAATAAGCACTAACCTATTCATACCCACCCTACCTCTGCCATATGTCTATCTAATCTACATTTGAAGGTGTCTGAGGTATTGGCATTTACTATCCTACTAGGAAGCCTGTTCCATGCATCAGCTACCCTATTACCAAACCAATTTTTACCAATTTCCCTTCTGAACCTAAATTTATTTACAATTGAATTTACAATTCAAAAATGGGGCTGCCTCGTGTGTGCCAGTAGGCATGTTGCAGTGTCCTCTATTCTTATGTTCTTAAATACATTATTACGAGTTCTGGTTTGATCATGAATTTTTAAATCTTTATTAATATCTCCCTTGTTAATCCCTTTAAAGCATTTATACACTTCAATCATATCCCCCCTAACTCTTCGCCTCTCTAGAGAATGTAGATTAAGTTTTTTTAATCTGTCCTCATATGGTAGATTTCTGATATTGTGTATCATCTTGGTCATTCTTCGCTGCACTCTCTCCAAGGATTCAATTTCCATCCTATAATAGGGTGACCAGAATTGCACAGCATAATCTAAATGGGGCCTAACTAATGCAAGATAGAGCTGCAAAATAACTTTTTCCGTCCTATTGCTAATACGTCTTGAGATAAATCCTAAAATTCTGTTTGCTTTATTTCTGACTGCTGTACATTGCTCTCTTGGCTTTAGATTACTACTCACAAGAACTCCCAAATCCCTTTCACACTGAGAACTCATGATTTCATGGTTATTTAGCTTATAACTAGTATTGTCCTTTATAGTACCCATTTTAACTACTTAACATTTTTCAACATTAAATTCCATTTGCCATTTGTCCGACCATTCAGATAATCTATTTACATCTTCCTGTAAAGCATGAATGTCTTCTTTTCCATTTATAATTCTACCTATTTTAGTGGCGTCTGCGAATTTACTTAGGTTACTACTGATATCCGAATCCAGATCATTTAGATATACGATGAATAATAGGGGACCAAGTACCCAGCCTTGTGGTACCCCACTAGTAACCGAGCCCCACTCCGATTTCTCTCCATTTATGCAAACCCTCTGTTTTCTGTCATTTAACCATTGTTTGATCCATCTGAGAACAGCTCCTCCTATACCACGAGCTTCCAGCTTTTTAACTAATCTTTTGTGAGGAACTCTATCAAAAGCTTTGCTAAAATCTAGATATATTGTATCATATTCTTTGCCAAAATCTACTGCCTCGTAAACTTCTGAATAAAAAGACAGTAAGTTTGTAAGGCACGAAAAACCCTTAAGAAACCCGTGTTGTGAAAGTTTTATCAGTCTGTGTAATTCTAGATGTGCCCTTATTTTATTTGCAATTATGGATTCTAGAATCTTACCCACTGTTGACGTTAAACTTACCGGCCTATAATTATTCTTTTTAACTCTTTCTCCTTTTGTAAATATTGGTACCACATCTGCCAATTTCCACTCCATGGGTACCGATCCTAATTTTATTGAATTATTAAATAATGCAGTTAGTGGACAACTAAGCTCTTCCTTGCATTCCTTTAATATTCTAGCATATATTCCATCAGGTCCCGGAGTTTTATGAGCCTTTAATTTATCTATTTCTTTTGTTACCTCCTCTCTCGTAATATTTATTGAACTAAGTATATTATTGGGACTGTCTCTGTAAATGGATTCTACTTCCGGAATATTTTCCAAGTTTTCATTGGTAAATACAGATAAGAAATAATCATTTAAACATGTACACATCACTTTATCGTCATCTGTGATATGGCCATTGGCTACTTCAGTTGGTCCGACTTTTTCCTTAAATTATGTTTGATAATGTTGATAAAACCCTTTAGGATTTTCTTTAGCTTCGCCTGCTATTCTAACTTCGTATTTTCTTTTCGACTCTCTAACTATCTTTAACTTCCCTGTTTAACTGTATATATTGCTGCCTCACATGCTCTTCACCTCATTTTAGTTTCCTGTATATTCCTCTTTTAATACCTATAAGATTCTTTATTCTATAGTTCATCCATTTAGGGTCATTTTTTCCTTGATCTGCAATGTTTCATGGGAATATAGTCTCTCTGACTATTCTTAAGAGTCATGACAAAATTGTTATATTCCTCATCCAAATTTATATTAACTGACGGACTGCTGTTCTTTCCTGTGAGAGAATTTAATGTATTGATCTTATCTTGTGATAATCCTTGGCATGTGGTACTCAAATTTTGGGGTAATCCGCTACCTTCGACCTGACCTGCTGGATTAACTACCCACATCTGTACCCCAGAAATCCCTTCCCATACCTCATTAGATAATTTAGTTTTTAAGCCCTCAAAATCTCCTGCTCTAAAGTTTGGAACAATATTCTTATTTTCCTTTATAGTTTCCTTGAAAATTATGTTAAATCTAATGGAATCATGGTCACTGTTGCCCAATTTTTCACCAACTTCTAAATTTGTAACCATATTCTCTCTATTACTAAGAACTAAATCTAGTGTATTCACCCCCCGTGTTGCTTCAAGTACATGCTGAGAAAGGAAATTGTCTTCTACTACTTCCAAAAACTCCTTAGAGCTACTATCACCTGTTATGGTTTCCCAGTTAATATGTCTAAAATTAAAATCGCCTACAATGCAAACTCTATTTGACCTGGTCACTTTAGAAATTTCATCGTATATAACTTGCGACTTTATATTGTCTAGATCAGGTGGTCTGTAGACTACTCCTACAACTAGACTTTCTATATTATTTTTAATTTCAACCCATAAGGTTTCTGAATTTAGATTTGTCTTAATTCCAGACTTAATGCAGCTTCTGAGGCTATCTTTAATATACATAATTACCCCTCCCCCTCTTCTATCTGCACTACGATCAGCATTATAAAGTTTATATCCTGTAATTATGTACTCAGCTTTAAGGTGTTTGCTTTCTAAATTAATCCAACTTTCACTAATGCATATTATATCCGGTCTCTCACTACATACTATGGCTCTCAGTTCTTCTATCTTGTTACCTAAACTACGGCTATTTGTATAATATACTTTTAAACTTTCTCTAGCTTTACCCTTCTTGTGGCTATTCTTTTTGTTAATATTTGTTCTATGTAACAAATGGTTCTTATCCTTAGACTCCCAGTTATTTGACCCACTATTTACTGAACCCTTACTGACTAATTTCTCTGCACAAGTATTATTCATTTCATTATTTGTGTCTAACAAAACCCCCCTACCTC
>JAXCGZ010004342.1:17500-25000 GCA_037179515.1 Halocaridina rubra
TTATTATTACTACTACCATCATCATTATTATTACCACCATTACTATTATTGATTTCATTTATTATTTCTTTTTTTGTTTTTTCAAAGGTTTTTTTCCCCACTTCAGCGAAAAAATTATTGAACTCTTCTGCTTTAGCACTTACATCTACCTCATCGGGTATAATTGATATGTTACTACTTTTATTACAGTTATTGGAAAGCATGGTTTTAGCAATTTTCCATGTATCAGAGATATTGCCTTTAGCGTTTTGAAATTCATTTTTGTAATACTGTTTCTTACTGTTACTTAATAATGATTTTACTTGTTTCTTATGCTCTGTAAACTTTTCTCTTAAAGGGATATTATCTCTTTGTAGTTTTACTTCATTTTGTAGTTTGTCTCTTTCTTTCATAATGTTTTTTATGCCATCTGTTATCCAAGGAGCGGGGGGACGAAATATTTCTCTTGTCACGAGTGGTGCACATCGATCTATACATGATGATAAGACACTGGTTAAAATTCTTACTTGTATATTTATATTATCGGTATATAGAATTTCATTTAATTTATGTACTTCATTCATAAGTAAACTACAAAGTAATTCTTGTGAATAATTTCTTAAGCATCTGAATGTTTTAAAGATTGGTTGTCTCTTTGGTTTGCGAATATTTAGGGACGTTACAATTTCCTCGTGGTCTGCTATAGGGCTTGGCATTACGTCACACTTAGTTATCATATGTTTGGAGTTTGTTATTACTAGATCGATTTGGGAAACTGAAGTGGGAGTGATTCTAGTTGGTTTATTTATAATCTGTTCTAGATTTAAATTCTTAATAAGTCTACTCATTTTATTTTCTCTTTTAAGTTGGTCATCATTAAAATCGCCATATATAAAAACTGGTTTGTTTTTTAAAATTATCTCCTTAAAAACGTCCAAAATATAGCTAAAAGAGGTTACCGGGGCTTTGGGGTGGCAGTACACGCAGCCTATGATAATAGAAGGAAACTTTTTATGTTGGACAGAGATCCATTTATCTTCCACTCCTTCGTGCTTCTCAGTTTCAAGATTTAGTTCAGTGGCCTTCAAATAATTTTTAACATATAAACATACGCCTCCACCTCTACCACTGTCATAGCAATAAATATTATATGAAGGAATATTAATAAATGCATTATTAATTGACGGATACAGCCATGATTCGCTAATGCAAAGAACATCAATATTTTCTTGTACAAGCATATGTTCAATTTCTAGTATATGGGATAACAGGGATTGTGCATTTATATGTACGACAGATAATCTATCATTATATTTACAAGTAACTCTCACATCGGCAGCAGTAACAGCAACAGCAGGAGACGAGGTATTACATGTTTCATTGGGGTGGTATCCATAGTCATAGTTGTAGTTTCGACTGTGTGATTCTGCTGAGAATTCATCATTGTAGTGTGTTCTGGGGTTAGCCCATGGATCCTGGTGTCTGTACCTGCCGTTGGATGTGTAACGCTGGTTTGAGTACGTGCCGTGGTATGATCGGGCCTTCCCAAAGTTTGTATGCCTAGGTGAGTGTCTAGGGTTGTAAGAGCCATCACTCCAGGAGAAGTCTCTTGTGCGTGGACGGCGATAAGAGAGGTTTGTATCGTGTCTCTTTCTGTAGTCTCGCGTATAGGGGATTGTTCCATTAGCTCTTTGCTGTTTATTTTGGTATGACTGTAGTTTGGGATATTTTGTAGAATACCCAGGTTGTGTCCATTGTTTGCTCCCACGAAATGGCTGGACACTTGTGCCTGTAGGCCATTGATTCAGTTTGTAAGGCACATATTCAAATCCTTTCGATATCGTTATTGCGAAGGAAACCCAGTTTGGTGTGCGAGAAAGCTCCTTAATCAAGACTTCTTCAGAAGGAATGCCTTGATTTGTCAGTGTATTACGTATCTCTCTCTCAAAGGGGTTGCCAGGAATGCGAATATATATTTGAGCTGTAACCCTTGCACTTGCATTATTTGGCAACTGTGGCTGTGGGGGAGAGGACTTTGATGGAATGTTTAGAATAGAGATTGCTGCTATTTTATCTTTTCTGTTTTCTTCATTGTTTTGCAGCCTATTGCTGGGTTGGTTATTTGTGCTGGAAGATGTAATTTGGGTGTCCTGGTTAGTGACAGTTGCTGTGTTGTTAGGAGTAGTGGAGATTGACTCTATATCTTCTTCGCTGTTTTGCAACTCTTTACCAGGTTGGTTGTTTGTGCTGGGAAAAATCTTGTTCTGGTTAGTGCCTGTTGTTGTATTGCTAGGAGTAGTGGGAAAGGACGCTGTTGTTTCATCACTATTTTGTAACCTGTTACTGATTTGATTATTTATGCTAGATGGTGTATTCAGGTTGTCTTGATGGCTATCACTTTTATCTGGATCTACTTCTTCACTACCACTGTCACATTCATCACTCAATGCACTGGAAAACATACGAAGAGACTCTCATATCAGAAGAAACCAGTGCGAAGAAAAGAAAATAAGAATGGCAAAAGCAGAAATCCAACATCTCCCAATTCAAGAAATGAGTGACGAGGCCAAACACCGGAGAATTCTCGAACTGGAGGAGCACGTGCGGCGCCTACAAACTCCTACCGACGCCTCAAACATCGACGAACAGCCTGCCGCTCCGAGCCCCGTGGTGACACAGGGAACGCAGCAGGACAAGCCCCCACCCCGTGCCCTGGTTGTAAAGGAGCCTCGAGTCAAAAATTTACCTTTATACCTCGACGGCGCAAATGTAAAAGACCGCGAATGTCCGTCCATAATTCCCTCGACCGACTTCCTGAAATACTTGGGTCTGCGGATGAGAAGTGACGAGTGGTCAAACAGAGAACATTATGAAACTTTTAAGGAACTATTCCTAAGATATTTCTTAGTAAGCCGAAGTGTGACCGGAGCATTGAGTGAAAATGCCCATTACAAGAAATATAAGTTGCCGGATCCGACCAAGAAGACGGCGATTCGTCGATTTTACTCGAGAGAAGAAGGAGAACCCCCTCCTTCCTTGCCTTCTGCCATGAAGTTCTTCAGGACCACCTCCTTAAAATAGCTAAGTACTTGTGATCTGTATCCAGTGAGTAATGGGACAATAGTAAAAGAAATTGAGGTCGGTGGACGCCGCCATTTTATCTTGTAGTTATGCTTTGACTCAGCCAACCCGCCTATGAGGGGTGTGGCGCCTAATAAGTTGATAAAAGTAGAATTTCTGTACCCATTACTAACATGGATAATTTGTACTAATAGCTATAAGCAGTAATAAAATCCGTTTTTTGTTATAATTTGAGTAATGTAAAGAAATTGCGTTGGAAGTGTGTTCCATTTATTTGTATTAATGCCTAAATTGAATTTTAAGAATGCGAATGTATCGATTTTTAATTGACAAATTTAATGCACGTGAAATCACTATTACGGTATATTAATTTCTTAAGTGTAAGAATTATAGTGAGAAATATACGTGCATCTGCTTTTAAGTTTTTCATAGACCACGTGTGATTTTCGAGAAAGGAATGCGGAAGTGACCAATCGATCTCCCAACCTCGTTATTATAAATATGTAGTAATTGTACTGATCTTTGATATTTAAAGTACGTGTAAAGTCATTTTTATATTAATTTCTTAAAGCGTAAGAAATCGAGTGTGAAGATTACGCCTGTTTTTTAAGGTTTTTCTTTTTTGTTTGTTTTTTCTCCGCGGGAGTAATGTTTTAGCGAAAGAAAGACATAAATGACAGATTGTTTTTTTTAATGTTGTTATGATGAAGAAATTAATATTACGATACGTGTGTGGCATGTTTCTTTTGAAGAATAAGAAATTTTCGTGATATTATTTAGAGATGAGTTTTTTTAAATTTCACGCTATGCAGGTGAAAGTTAGAGTAAATTAGAGGAATTTGTGCTGTCCTAGAATAGGGAAGGTTTTTCAGTGTCACCCTAACGTAGCTTCAAGGGAGTAGAATGTTTGTTTGTTCGTTAGAATGGGACCTAGGACTGGTGAGGCAGTCTGTGACCGTGCTGCCCAACCGAGATTTCACCTTTACTCTCCTTCAGGGAGATCGGGAAAGGGAAACCAACGTGTTGTAAATAAAAGGGAATTTTACAGAAAGGGGATGATTGTCTTGATAGTGATATAGCGAATGTGATAGTGAATGAGTATGAATGACTGGGGGTATAATGGGGGGGGTTACTCTAGGGGGTGAAATCGCGGAAAGCACCGTTAGGAAGCACGATTGGGGAGTCTCTGCGAGGGTCGTTCCCCTGCTCCGCCGGGTCCTTACGCATGCCATATCAGAGTATATTTATGGGAGGTGATGTTCTGTTGCAATATCTAGTGAGGGATATTTTGGAGAAAATGATTCTCCACCTGCCCAGATATGGTTGAGATGCCAAGTTTGTTTTATTTTTGTTTTGTCCCCTACTCCGCCAATGAGATTATTATTCGATTTCCGAGAGAGATTCCAAGATAGATATTACGTGATAAAGGACGCGAATCTATGAATGATTCTTTATTTTCTTTGCTAGCTGCAGTATATACATTATTTGTCTGAAGAGATATGTTAGATTGATAAAATAAAACTTTGCGAGTTTTAGCCATGATAATGTTTATCAAAATTATTTCAGCTTGGTCATAAAGAAAGAGTGAGAGCTGACACGATATGACAACAAGAATGTTACACCGCCGTGTCCCGTATTTGAGAGAGCAGAAGTTGATCCAGAAGCCAAAAGAACAGGGGAGAAAACAGCGCCCACATGCGCACCCCCGTAAAAGCAAACAGACAGAACAGTTATAAGTCGAACCTCTCCCTGTTCTGGAGGAAATTCTGTTGTTTAGTAATTTACATAAGTCAAATTCGAGATAGTAAAAGAATATATATATTTTATGTTTGAATTGTTCATGTACAACTCCGTACGAGAATTTGAAACTTAAGCAAAATGCATTCTTTACTGTTGCTAATGAAATATACTTTTTGTCTTTATTATTGCATACACAGGGACAGACTTTTTATATTCTTTGATTCCCGTTTTTGTTATATAGTTTTTTTGTATTGAAGAAATCTTTAAAATCTTAATTAAAGAGTTT
This sequence comes from Halocaridina rubra, assembly GCA_037179515.1. Classification (NCBI taxonomy): domain Eukaryota; kingdom Metazoa; phylum Arthropoda; class Malacostraca; order Decapoda; family Atyidae; genus Halocaridina; species Halocaridina rubra. Next base: position 22,587 of record JAXCGZ010004342.1, read on the forward strand.
TGAAAAGATTATCTAGAAATAATTATTGTTAATTACTGTTACTGTTATGAATTTAAAATTATAATTGAGCTAATTATTATAATTAAGATTCTCAGAATGTATATGTTGAGTTTTAAAATTTAAAATTAATGATACTTAAGTCATTATAAGGCGTCTGTTAAGAAAAAGATATTTGTACTTTTGTTGATAGTAGTAGAGATATTGTCACATATGATTTTAATCTTTTGCTTTAATTTCATCAGGGATATGTTGCCTTTTAGAGAGTGTGTGCTTCGACTCAACCCTCTGATTTATAGCAAGAAAAAGATTGTCATTATAGGCAAGGATGTGTATGCTGTTACAGTAAAGTCCTTAGCAATATTAAACAGAAAGGAATGGATTTATGCTTCGACGTTTCTGCAGTTGTACACTAAGTTCTTTTGCTTTTGTTTTTTTGTTGATGGGGAATAAGAATAGCCCTCTGACAATAAACGTAAGACTTTATCGATAGTCATTGCTAACGTTTGTTCACTTTCATTTGTTTATTTATTCTTTTATTAGAGATACTCTGCGACAATTTTTTATTTTCAGTACAAGTAAAAGAAGGAGGCCCGCCTCACCTGACCACAGGGTGGAAACCGCAATGTATTTCAAGGTCGCCCTGTCCCTCTCTCTCTCTCTCTCTCTCTCTCTCTCTCTCTCTCTCTCTCTCTCTCTCTCTCTCTCTCTCTCTCTCTCTCTCTCTCTCTCTCTACTCTGAGACTGACAGATCCTTCTTCCGATGCTAAAAAAATGTTGCCGTCATTGATTCTTCTTTTTGTTTTTTTTCCAGCGAAGCTAGGCGATAATTGTGCCTACATTTTATTGCAGTCAATAGATTGTTGCATGCTGTTATTGCATAAATACTGATAAGACATCGGTAGTACCGCCAGTTGCATAAATATTTTTGCCACATGTCGCAACTGTTTAGAGAATAGATAGACCTCCCATTGACAAATTGTGGAGCCAGCAAGTTGCCACTTATGCTCTATATATATACATAGACTATGACAGCAGGAATTTAAATAGTAAAAGAGACTGTGTTAGAATGAGCATTACTATGAAGTATAAGTATAGAACTCTGTTCTTACTTCTGAATGCCAGTCTCCATTGTATATATATTGATATTTCTGATTTAGTATATTTATTTTTATTGTTTATTATTCTTATTTTGATCATGATTATTAGTAATGTTATTATGTTGACTGATATTGTTGCTATCTCTCAATGGCCTGTTGCTAACTGTTATTTTTGAAATGCAATCAGCAGTAACCTGATGATTTGTATCTTTTATCTGAATTCATACTTGATGTTACTGTAGTCACCGCTAATAAGAATATTTCTTTAGTGGCTTTTCTCAGCATTTAATGATTGTTCTTTTTGATGTCTATAGTAGAGTAATGCTATGTAGCAGTTTTCTCAGCTAAGCCCTAAGTATCTTGGAATAATAATCTAGTTGTGTAGACACATACCTTCCATTACCACCCTATTTCTAGGCAGCCCCGACCTGCAAGTTCTAAAAGTCTTTAGATTTTGTCCGCTCAAACAAGTCCCTGTTGCCCATTGAATAGAGATTGCAATCACTTGCAGTTGCAGGGGAGGCAAAGTATAGCCTCGATTACCAACGTATGGCCATTGTTGGTACCCTGAAGTCATAGGGAACCTTTCTTACAACTGTAGTAGTGACATAGGTTCAAATTTTCATCCCGAGGTCTGCTTCGAAGGTACGTGTGGATTGCAGTACTGAAGAGAAATCGCTGTGACGTTGCGGGTCTCCTACGTGGTGGTCTTAGTCAAGATCGGCCGAGGGTAGGACGAGAAAGCCAGGCTGGAAGGATTAGAAAGGTGCATCGATCGCTTCCTCTTTGTCTTGCCTATCTTGGAAAAGGAGATAATTTATGGTAGAGTACGAACCTGGGCCTGCAGCAAGGACGGCGGGGGGAGTGAAAAAATGAAGTCCCAGAGAGAAACCGTGGAATCGCGCCTAGCAAGAATTCATGAGCAAGGGAAAGAGAAAACAAAAGTCTTTAATGACCAAGGAAAAAAAAAAAAAAAAAAAAAAAAAAAAAACTAAAAAGCCATGTAAACGAATTGATGAAATCCCAGAGAGAAAGAAGGGTATTTAAAAATCCCTTATTAGTTGTTGGAAAGAACAACCCACGCTTTAGAACTGAAAAAAAATGGGAAAGAAAAGGTCCCCTTTTATTATTTGTTTTACCTAGTTTTAAGATAATTTTAAGCGACAACTCAGAGACTCCTTTAAAGATAGTTTTGAATAAGTGCCTTTGATGGATTGTATGATTTGCACCGACAGTAATAAGTTGTCTTCTGCTTAAATAATATTAGTGTTTTGCTTTAGCATTATCATTGTTTGAATCATGATTTAATCTTTGTGT
>JAXCGZ010004342.1:32500-40000 GCA_037179515.1 Halocaridina rubra
CTAACCTAACCTAACCTAACCTAATCTAACCTAACCTAACCTAACCTAACTTAACCTAACCTAACCTAACCTAACCTAACCTAACTTAACCTAACCTAACCTAACATAACCTAACCTAACTTAACCTAGCATAACTTAACCTAACTTAACCTAACCTAACCTAACCTAACCTAACCTAACTTAACCTAACCTAACCTAACCTAACCTAACCTAACCTAACCTAGCCTAGGTTAGGGTAGGTTAGGTTAGGGGGGGTTAGGTTAGATTAGGTTAGGTTAGGCTAGGTTAGGTTAGGTTATAGGTTAGGTTAGGTTAGGTTAGGTTAGGTTGGGTTGGGTTGGGTTAGGTTAGGTTAGGTTAGGTTAGGTTAGGTTAGGTTAGGTTAGGTTAGGTTACGTTAGGTTAGGTTAGGTTAGGTTAGGTTAGGTTAGGTTAGGTTAGGTTAGGTTAGGTTAGGTTAGGTTAGGTTAGGTTAGGTTGGGTTAGGTTAGGTTAGGTTAGGTTAGGTTGGGTTGGGTTAGGTTAAATTAGGTTAGGTTGGGTTAGGTTAGGTCAAGTTAGGTTAGGTTAGGTTAGGTTAGGTTAAGTTGGGTTAGGTTAGGTTAGGTTAGGTTAGTTCAAGTTAGGTTAGGTTAGGTTAGGTTTGGATGGGTTAGGTTAGGTTAAGTTAGGTTAGATTGGTTTGGTTTAGGTTAGGTTAGGTTAGGTTAGGTTAAGTTAGGTTAGGTTAGGTTAGGTTAGGTTAGGTTAGGTTAGGTTAGGTTAGGTTAGGTTAGGTTAGGTTAGGTTAGGTTAGGTTAGGTTAGGTTAGGTTAGGTTAGGTTAGGTTAGGTTAAGTTAGGTTAGGTTATGTTAGGTTAAGTTAGGTTAGGTTAGGTTAAGTTAGGTTAGGTTAGGTTAGGTTAGGTTTGGTCAAGTTAGGTTAGGTTAGGTTTGGTTAGGTTAAGTTAGGTTAGGTTAGGTTAGGTTAGGTTAAGTTAGGTTAAGTTAGGTTAGGTTAGAGTTAGGTTAGGTTAGGTTTGGTTAGGTTAGGTTAGGTTAGGTTAGGTTAAGTTAGGTTAGGTTAGGTTAGGTTAGGTTAAGTTAGGTTAGGTTAGAGTTAGGTTAGGTTAAGTTAGGTTAGGTTAAGTTAGGTTAGGTTAGGTTTGGTTAGGTTAAGTTAGGTTAGGTTAGGTTAAGTTAGGTTAGGTTAGGTTAAGTTAGGTTAGGTTAAGTTAGGTTAGGTTAGGTTTGGTTAGGTTAGGTTAAGTTAGGTTAGGTTAAGTTAGGTTAGGTTAGGTTAAGTTAGGTTAGGTTAGGTTAGGTTAAGTTAGATTAGGTTAGGTTAAGTTAGGTTAGGTTAGGTTAAGTTAAGTTAGGTGAGGTTAGGTTAGGTTAGGTTAAGTTAGGTTAGGTTAGGTTAGGTTAAGTTAGGTTAGGTTAAGTTAGGTTAGGTTATGTTAGGTTAGGTTAGGTTAAGTTAGGTTAGGTTAGGTTAGGTTAGGTTAAGTTAGGTTAGGTTAGGTTAGGTTAAGTTAGGTTAGGTTAGGTTAGGTTAGGTTAAGTTAGGTTAGGTTAGGTTAGGTTAAGTTAGGTTAGGTTAGGTTAGGTTAGGTTAGGTTAGGTTAAGTTAGGTTAGGTTAGGTTAAGTTAGGTTAGGTTAGGTTAGGTTAAGTTAGGTTAGGTTAGGTTAAGTTAGGTTAGGTTAGGTTAGGTTAAGTTAGGTTAGGTTAGGTTAAGTTAGGTTAGGTTAGGTTAGGTTTGGTTAGGTTAGGTTAAGTTAGGTTAGGTTAGGTTAAGTTAGGTTAGGTTAGGTTAGGTTAAGTTAGGTTAGGTTAGGTTAGGTTAGGTTAGGTTAGGTTAGGTTAGGTTAGGTTAAGTTAGGTTAGGTTAGGTTAAGTTAGGTTAGGTTTGGTTAGGTTAAGTTAGGTTAGGTTAAGTTAGGTTAGGTTAAGTTAGGTTAGGTTAAGTTAGGTTAGGTTAGGTTAAGTTAGGTTAGGTTAGGTTAGGTTAGGTTAAGTTAGATTAGGTTAGGTTAAGTTAGGTTAGGTTAGGTTAGGTTAGGTTAGAGTTAGGTTAGGTTAAGTTAGGTTAGGTTAAGTTAGGTTATGTTATGTTAGGTTAGGTTAGGTTAGGTTAGGTTAGGTTAAGTTAGGTTAGGTTAAGTTAGGTTAGGTTAGGTTAAGTTAGGTTAGGTTAGGTTAAGTTAGGTTAGGTTAGGTTAGGTTAGGTTTGGTTAGGTTAAGTTAGGTTAGGTTAGGTTAGGTTAAGCTAGGTTAGGTTAGGTTAGGTTAGGTTAAGTTAGGTTTGGTTAGGTTAAGTTAGGTTAGGTTAAGTTAGGTTAGGTTAGGTTAGGTTAGGTTAGGTTAGGTTAGGTTAAGTTAGGTTAGGTTAGGTTAGGTTAAGTTAGGTTAGGTTAGGTTATGTTAGGTTAGGTTAGGTTAGGTTAAGTTAGGTTAGGTTAGGTTAAGTTAGGTTAGGTTAAGTTAGGTTAGGTTTGGTTAGGTTTAGTTAGGTTAGGTTAGGTTAGGTTAAGTTAGGTTAGGTTAAGTTACATTAGGTTAGGTTAGGTTAAGTTAGGTTAGGTTAAGTTAGGTTAGGTTAGGTTAAGTTAGATTAGGTTAGGTTAAGTTAGATTAGGTTAGGTTAGGTTAAGTTAGGTTAGGTTAAGCTAGGTTAGGTTAGGTTATGGTTAGGTTAAGTTAGGTTAGGTTAGGTTAGGTTAGGTTAAGTTAGGTTAGGTTAAGCTAGGTTTGGTTAGGTTAGGTTAAGTTAGGTTAGGTTAGGTTAAGTTAGGTTAGGTTAGGTTTGGTTAGGTTAAGTTAGGTTAGGTTAGGTTAAGTTAGGTTAGGTTTGGTTAGGTTAAGTTAGGTTAGGTTAGGTTAGGTTAGGTTAAGTTTGGTTAGGTTAAGTTAGGTTAGGTTAAGTTAGGTTAGGTTAGGTTAAGTTAGGTTAGGTTAGGTCAAGTTAGGTTAGGTTAGGTTAGGTTAGTTATGTTAGGTTAGGTTAGGTTAGGTTAAGTTAGGTTAGGTTAGGTTAGGTTAATTTAGATCAATAAAAATAACTAAAAATCCATGAAAATTCCTAAAAAATCCAAAAAATCTAAAAATCCCTAAAAATCACAAAAAAACATAGAAATTAATAAAAATATATATATAAATATCCTAAAATCTCTAAAAATCACTAAAATTCACTAAAATCATAAGAAAATCTAATAATCATTAAAAGTCCATAAAAATCTCCAAAAATCTCAAAAAATCCCTAGAACTCATTAAAAATCCCAATAAATCGCTAACAAAATTTAAAAAAACATTAAAATCCATAAAAATCCCAACAAATCCCGAAAAATTCAAAAAATTCTTTAAAAATCTATAAAAATCCTTAAAATTCCATAAAATTTCCATGAAATATCCCTACAAATCAATAAAAATTCCTAAAATTCCCCAATAATCCATAAAAATTCACTAATAATCCATAGAAATCATTAAAAAAATCCATACACATCTTTAAAAATTACTTAAAATCACTAGAAATAAATTAAAATTCGAAAAAATCCATAAAAATCTCTAAAAATCATTAGATATTACCAAAAATGCATCAAAATTCCTAACAAAATCCATAAAAATCTTTAAAAATCTTCAATTATCCCTAAAATTCACTAAAAATAACTTAAAATCTCTAGAAATCCTTAAAGACCTATAAAGAAATGGTAAAAATCTCTAAAAATCGCTAAATTCAACTAATAATCCCTAAAATTTTCTAAAACTCTTGAAAAATCCCTGTAAATAACGAAAAATTCCTAAATTTTTCTAAAAATCCTTAAAATTTATAAAAACCAATAAAAATTTCTAAAAAAAAATCTCTAAAAAATCCTTAATATTCCTAAAGATTCATAAAAAATACCAAAAATCTGTAAAAATCCATGCAAATCCCTAAAAATCCATTAAAAATCTTAAAAAATCTCTAAAAATCTCTAAGAATCCCATAGAATTTTCTAAAAATCCTTAAAAACTCCTAAAAATTCATAAATATTCAAAAAAATTCCTTAAAAATCTCTAAAAATCCCAAAAATTCCATAAAATTCCAAAGAAAAATCCCTACAAATAAATTAAAATTCCTGAAAATCCCATAAAATCCAAAAAAAAATCATTAATAATCCATGGAAATCCCTAAAAAATCCATAAACATCTTTAAAAATTACTTAAAATCCCTAAAAATAAATGAAGATTGGAAAAAAATCCATAAAGATATCTAAAAAATCTTTAGATATTACCAAAAATTAAAAGAAATTCCAAAAAAATACATAAAATTCTTTAAAAATCTCTAAAAATCCCTAAAATTTGCTAAAAATACCTTAAAATCTCTAGAAATCCTTAAAAATCTATAAAAATTTGTCAAAATCTCTAAAAATCACTAAAAATCAACTAATAATCCCTAAAATTCTCTAAAACTCCTTAAAAATCTCTAAATTTTTCTAAAAATCCTTAAAAAAATTAAAAATCCTTGAAAATTTCTAAAAAAAATGACTAAAAATCTCTCAAAAAAATTCTTAATATCCCTAAAAATTCATAAAAAATACCAAATATCTGTAAAAATCCATGCAAATACCTAAAAATCGATTAAAATTCTTAAAGTAATTTTTAAAGATGTTTATGGATTTTTTCAGGGATTTCTATGTATTATTAATAAATTTTCATGGATTTTGGGGGATTTTTTGGAATATTTGTTGATTTGTAGGGATTTTTCAGGGGAATTTTATGGATCTTTAGAGATTTTTAAGGATTTTTTTGAATTTTTATGAATTTTTTTGATTTTTTAAGGATTTTTTTTTTAATTTTAGAGATTTTTAGGGATTTTTATTGTTTTTTTTAATAATTTTAATGTATTTTTAAGAATTTTTAGCGATTTATAGGGATTTTTAATGAGTTTTAGGGATTTTTAGAGATTTTTTGAGATTTGTATGGACTTTTAAGGACTTTTAGATTGTTTTAGGGTTTAATGAATTTTAGTGATTCATAGAGATTTTAGATTATTATATATTTATATTAATTTCTATTGTTTTTTGGTGTTTTTCGTGGATTTTTATATATTTTTTTTGTTTTTTTGGATTTTTAATGGATTTTTAGTAATTTTTATTGATTTTAAGAGATTTGTATGGATTTTCTTTTATGGAGTTTTAGATATTTTTTGAATTGTTAGGAATTTTTAAGGATTTTTAGGGATTTGTAGGGATTTTTAGAGATTTTTAAGGATTTTTAGGACTTTTAATGGAATGTATGGGATATTTCAGGATTTTTAATTATTTTTAGGTATTTTTTAGGGCATTTTTATGGATTTTTAGTGGTTTCTTGAGTTTTAAGTGATTTTTTGTAATTTTTATTAAATGTTTGTAATTTTTAGGTATTTTTAGAGATTTTTAGGGATTTTTTATTGATTATTCGAGATTACTAGGGATTTTTAGTGAAGTTAAGCTAACTACCTAACCTAACCTAACCTAACCTAACCTAACTTAACCTAACCTAACTTAACCTAACCTAACCTAACCTAACCTAACTTAACCTAACCTAACCTAACCTAACCTAACATAACCTAACCTAACCTAACCTAACTTAACCTAACCTAACTTAACCTAACCTAACCTAACCTAACCTAACCTAACCTAACTTAACCTAACCTAACCTAACCTAACCTAACCAAACAACCTAACCTAACCTAACCTAACCTAACCTAGCTTAACCTAACCTAACCTAACCTAACTTAACCTAACCTAACCTAACCTAACCTAACCTAACCTAACTTAACCTAACCTAACCTAACCTAACCTAACCTAACTTAACCTAACCAAACCTAACAACCTAACTTAACCTAACCTAACCTAACCTAACCTAACTTAACTTAACCTAACCAAACCTAACCTAACCTAACCTAACCTAACTTAACCTAACCTAACCTAACCTAACCTAACCTAACTTAACCTAACCTAACCTAACCTAACCAAACTTAACCTAACCTAACCTAACCTAACCTAACTTAACCTAACCTAACCTAACCTAACCTAACTTAACCTAACCTAACCTAACATAACTTAACCTAACTTAACCTAACCTAACCTAACCTAACTTAACCTAACTTAACCTAACCTACCCTAACTTAACCTAAGCAAACCTAACCTAACCTAACCTAACCTAACCTAACCTAACTTAACCTAACCTAACCTAACCTTACCTAACCTAACTTAACTTAACCTAACCTAACCAAACCTAACCTAACTTAACCTAACCTAACCTAACCTAACTTAACCTAACCTAACCTAACTTAACCTAACCTAACCTAACCTAACCTAACCTAACCTAACTTAACCTAACCTAGCCTAACCTAACCTAACCTAACCTAACCTAACCTAACCTAACCTAACTTAACCTAACTAAACCTAACCTAACCTAACTTAACCTAACCTAACCTAACCTAACCTAACTTAACCTAACCTAACCTAACTTAACCTAACCTAACTTAACCTAACCTAACCTAACCTAACCTAACTTAACCTAACTTAACCTAACCTAACCTAACCTAACCTAACTTAACCTAACCTAACCTAACCTAACCTAACCTAACTTAACCTAACCTAACCTAACCTAACTTAACCTAACCTAACCTAACTTAACCTAACCTAACCTAACCTAACCTAACCTAACAACCTAACCTAACTTAACCTAACCTAACCTAACTTAACCTAACCTAACCTAACCTAACCTAACTTAACCTAACCTAACCTAACCTAACTCTAACCTAACCTAACCTAACCTAACCTAACTTAACCTAACCAAACCTAACATAACCTAACTTAACCTAACCTAACCTAACCTAACCTAACTTAACTTAACCAAAGCAAACCTAACCTAACCTAACCTAACCTAACCTAACCTAACCTAACCTAACCTAACCTAACCTAACATAACTTAACCTAACTTAACCTAACCTAACCTAACCTAACTTAACCTAACTTAACCTAACCTACCCTAACCTAACCTAACCTAACCTAACCTAACCTAACCTAACTTAACCTAACCTAACCTAACCTAACCTAACTTAACTTAACCTAACCTAACCTAACCTAACCTAACTTAACCTAACCTAACCTAACCTAACCTAACTTAACCTAACCTAACCTAACTAAACCTAACCTAACCTAAACTAACCTAACCTAACTTAACCTAACCTAGCCTAACTTAACCTAACCTAACCTAACCTAACCTAACATATCCTAACCTAACCTAACCTAACCTAACTTAACCTAACCTAACCTAACCTAACTTAACCTAACCTAACCTAACCTAACCTAACCTAACTTAACCTAACCAAACCTAACCTAACCTAACTTAACCTAACCTAACCTAACCTAACTTTGCCTAACCAAACCTAACCTAACCTAACCTAACCTAACCTAACCTAACCTAACTTAACCTAACCTAACCTAACCTAACCTAACTTAACCTAACCTAACCTAACCTAACTTAACCT
>JAXCGZ010004342.1:45000-55922 GCA_037179515.1 Halocaridina rubra
TTGTTGATTTGTAGGGATTTTTCAGGGGAATTTTATGGATCTTTAGAGATTTTTAAGGATTTTTTTGAATTTTTATGAATTTTTTTAATTTTTTAAGGATTTTTTTTTTAAATTTTAGAGATTTTTAGGGATTTTTAGAGATTTTTATTGTTTTTTTTTAATAATTTTAATGTATTTTTTAGAATTTTTAGCGATTTATAGGGATTTTTAATGAGTTTTAGGGATTTTTAGAGATTTTTTGAGATTTGTATGGACTTTTAAGGACTTTTAGATTGTTTTAGGGTTTAATGAATTTTAGTGATTCATAGAGATTTTAGATTATTATATATTTATATTAATTTCTATTGATTTTTGGTGTTTTTCGTGGATTTTTATATATTTTTTTTTGTTTTTTTGGATTTTTAATGGATTTTTAGTAATTTTTATTGATTTTAAGAGATTTGTATGGAATTTCTTTTATGGAGTTTTAGATATTTTTTGAATTGTTAGGAATTTTTAAGGATTTTTAGGGATTTGTAGGGATTTTTAGAGATTTTTAAGGATTTTTAGGACTTTTAATGGAATGTATGGGATATTTCAGGATTTTTAATTATTTTTAGGTATTTTTTAGGGCATTTTTATGGATTTTTAGTGGTTTCTTGAGTTTTTAGTGATTTTTTGTAATTTTTATTAAATGTTTGTAATTTTTAGGTATTTTTAGAGATTTTTAGGGATTTTTTATTGATTATTCGAGATTACTAGGGATTTTTAGTGCAGTTAAGCTAACTACCTAACCTAACTTAACCTAACCTAACCTAACCTAACCTAACCTAACCTAACTTAACCTAACCTAACCTAACCTAACTTAACCTAACCTAACTTAACCTAACCTAACCTAACCTAACCTAACCTAACCTAACCTAACTTAACCTAACCTAACCTAACCTAACCTAACCAAACAACCTAACCTAACCTAACCTAACCTAACCTAACCTACCTTAACCTAACCTAACCTAACTTAACCTAACCAAACCTAACCTAACCTAACCTAACCTAACCTAACCTAACTTAACCTAACCTAACATAACCTAACCTAACTTAACCTAACCAAACCTAACATAACCTAACTTAACCTAACCTAACCTAACCTAACCTCACTTAACTTAACCTAACCAAACCTAACCTAACCTAGCCTAACCTAACCTAACCTAACTTAACCTAACCTAACATAACCTAACCTAACCTAACTTAACCTAACCTAACCTAACCTAACCTAACTTAACCTAACCTAACCTAACCTAACCTAACCTAACTTAACCTAACCTAACCTAACCTAACCTAACTTAACCTAACCTAACCTAACATAACTTAACCTAACTTAACCTAACCTAACCTAACCTAACTTAACCTAACTTAACCTAACCTACCCTAACTTAACCTAAGCAAACCTAACCTAACCTAACCTAACCTAACCTAACCTAACTTAACCTAACCTAACCTAACCTTACCTAACCTAACTTAACTTAACCTAACCTAACCTAACCTAACCTAACCTAACCTAACCTAACTTAACCTAACCTAGCCTAACTTAACCTAACCTAACCTAACCTAACCGAGCCTAACCTAACCTAACTTAACCTAACCTAACCTAACCTAACCTAACCTAACCTAACCTAACCAAACCTAACCTAACTTAACCTAACCTAACCTAACCTAACCTAACTTAACCTAACTAAACCTAACCTAACCTAACTTAACCTAACCTAACCTAACCTAACCTAACTTAACCTAACCTAACCTAACCTAACTTAACCTAACCTAACTTAACCTAACCTAACCTAACCTAACCTAACTTAACCTAACTTAACCTAACCTAACCTAACCTAACCTAACTTAACCTAACCTAACCTAACCTAACCTAACCTAACTTAACCTAACCTAACCTATCTTAACCTAACCTAACCTAACCTAACTTAACCTAACTTAACCTAACCTAACCTAACCTAACCTAACCTAACAACCTAACCTAACCTAACCTAACCTAACCTAACCTAACTTAACCTAACCTAACCTAACCTAACCTAACCTAACTTAACCTAGCCAAACCTAACATAACCTAACTTAACCTAATCTAACCTAACCTAACCTAACTTAACTTAACCAAACCAAACCTAACCTAACCTAACCTAACCTAACCTAACCTAACTTAACCTAACCTAACCTAACTTAACTTAACCTAACCTAACCAAACCTAACCTAACCTAACTTAACCTAGCCTAACCTAACCTAGCCTAACCTAACTTAACCTAACCTAACCTAGCCTAACCTAACCTAACCTAACCTAACCTAACTTAACCTAACCTAACCTAACATAACTTAACCTAACTTAACTTAACCTAACCTAACCTAACTTAACCTAACTTAACCTAACCTACCCTAACTTAACCTAAGCAAACCTAACCTAACCTAACCTAACCTAGCCTAACTTAGCCTAACCTAACCTAACCTAACCTAACTTAACTTGACCTAACCTAACCTAACCTAACCTAACTTAACCTAACCTAACCTAAAATAACTTAACCTAACATAACCTAACTAAACCTAACCTAACCTAACCTAACCTAACCTAACTTAACCTAACCTAGCCTAACCTAACCTAACCTAACCTAACCTAACCTAACCTAACATAACTTAACCTAACCTAACCTAACCTAACCTAACCTAACCTAACCTAACCTAACCTAACCTAACTTAACCTAACCTAACCTAACTTAACCTAACCTAACCTAACTTAACCTAACCTAACCTAACCTAACCTAACCTAACTTAGCCTAACCAAACCTAACCTAACCTAACTTAACCTAACCTAACCTAACCTAACCTAACCTAACCTAACTTTACCTAACCAAACCTAACCTAACCTAACCTAACCTAACCTAACCTAACTTAACCTAACCTAACCTAACCTAACCTAACTTAACCTAACCTAACCTAACCTAACTGAACCTAACTTAACCTACCCTAACCTAACCTAACTTAACCTAACCTAACCTAACCTAACCTAACTTAACCTTACCCAACCTAACCTAACCTAACCTAACTTAACCTAACCTAACCTAACCTAACCTAACTTAACCTAACCTAACCTAACATAACTTAACTTAACAACCTAACCTAACCTAACCTAACTTAACCTAACCTAACCTAACCTAACCTAACCAAACCTAACCAATCCTAACCTAACCTAACCTAACTTAACCTAACCTAACCTAACCTAACCTAACCTAGCTTAACCTAACCTAGCCTAGGTTAGGTTAGGTTAGGTTAGGTTAGGTTAGGGGGGTTAGGTTAGATTAGGTTAGGTTAGGCTAGGTTAGGTTAGGTTATAGGTTAGGTTAGGTTAGGTTAGGCTAGGTTAGGTTGGGTTGGGTTGGGTTAGGTTAGGTTAGGTTAGGTTAGGTTAGGTAGGTTAGGTTAGGTTAGGTTAGGTTGGGTTAGGTTATTTTAGGTTAGGTTAGGTTGGGTTTGGTTAGGTCAGGCTAGGTTAGGTTAGGTTAGGTTAGGTTGGGTTAGGTTAGGTTAGGTTAGGTTAGGTTAGGTTGGGTTAGGTTAGGTTAGGTTAGGTTGGGTTGGGTTAGGTTAGGTTAGGTTAAATTAGGTTAGGTTGGGTTAGGTTAGGTCAAGTTAGGTTAGGTTAGGTTAGGTTAGGTTAAGTTGGGTTAGGTTAGGTTAGGTTTGGTTAGTTCAAGTTAGGTTAGGTTAGGTTAGGTTAGGTTAGGATGGGGTAGGTTAGGTTAAGTTAGGTTAGATTGGGTTGGTTTAGGTTAGGTTAGGTTAGGTTAGGTTAAGTTAGGTTAGGTTAGGTTAGGTTAGGTTAGGATAAGTTAGGTTAGGTTAGGTTTGGTTAGGTTAGGTTAAGTTAGGTTAGGTTAGGTTAGGTTAGGTTGGGTTAGGTTAGGTTAGGTTAAGTGAGGTAAGGTTAGGTTAGGTTAGGTTAAGTTAGGTTAGGTTAGGTTAGGTTAAGTTAGGTTAGGTTAGGTTAAGTTAGGTTAGGTTAGGTTAGGTTAGGTTAGGTTAGGTTAGGTTTGGTTAGGTTAAGTTAGGTTAGGTTAAGTTAGGTTAGGTTAGGTTAGGTTAAGTTAGGTTAGGTTAGGTTTGGTTAGGTTAGGTTAAGTTAGGTTAGGTTAGGTAAGGTTAGGTTAGGTTAGGTTAAGTTAGGTTAGGTTAGGTTAGGTTAGGTTAGGTTAAGTTAGGTTAGGTTAGGTTAGGTTAGGTTAGGTTAGGTTAGGTTAGGTTAAGTTAGGTTAGGTTAGGTTAGGTTGGGTTAGGTTAAGTTAGGTTAAGTTAGGTTAGGTTAGGTTAGGTTAGGTTAGGTTAGGTTAAGTTAGGTTAGGTTAGGTTAGGTTAAGCTAGGTTAGGTTAGGTTAGGTTAGGTTAGGTTAAGTTAGGTTAGGTTAGGTTAGGTTAGGTTAGGTTAGGTTATTTTAGGTTAGGTTAGGTTAGGTTAAGTTAGGTTAGGTTAGGTTAGGTTAGGTTAAGTTAGGTTAGGTTAGGTTAGGTTAGGTTAGGTTAGGTTAAGTTAGGTTAGGTTAGGTTAGGTTAGATTAAGTTAGGTTAGGTTAGGTTAGGTTAGGTTAGGTTAGGTTAAGTTAAGTTAGGTTAGGTTAGGTTAGGTTAGGTTAAGTTAGGTTAGGTTAGGTTAGGTTAGGTTAATTAGGTTAGGTTAGGTTAGGATAAGTTATGTTAGGTTAGGTTAGGTTAGGTAAGGTTAGGTTAGGTTAAGTTAGGTTAGGTTATGTTAGGTTAGGTTTGGTTAAGTTAGGTTAGGTTAGGTTAGGTTAGGTTAGGTTTGGTTAGGTTAAGTTAGGTTAGGTTAGGTTAAGTTAGGTTAGGTTAAGTTAGGTTAGGTTAGGTTTGGTTAGGTTAGGTTAAGTTAGGTTAGGTTAAGTTAGGTTAGGTTAGGTTAAGTTAGGTTAGGTTAGGTTAGGTTAAGTTAGATTAGGTTAGGTTAAGTTAGGTTAGGTTAGGTTAAGTTAAGTTAGGTGAGGTTAGGTTAGGTTAGGTTAAGTTAGGTTAGGTTAGGTTAGGTTAAGTTAGGTTAGGTTAAGTTAGGTTAGGTTAAGTTATGTTAGGTTAGGTTAAGTTAGGTTAGGTTAGGTTAGGTTAGGTTAAGTTAGGTTAGGTTAGGTTAGGTTAAGTTAGGTTAGTTAGGTTAGGTTAGGTTAAGTTAGGTTAGGTTAGGTTAGGTTAAGTTAGGTTAGGTTAGGTTAGGTTAGGTTAGGTTAGGTTAAGTTAGGTTAGGTTAGGTTAAGTTAGGTTAGGTTAGGTTAGGTTAAGTTAGGTTAGGTTAGGTTAAGTTAGGTTAGGTTAGGTTAGGTTAAGTTAGGTTAGGTTAGGTTAGGTTAGGTTAGGTTAGGTTAGGTTAGGTTAGGTTAGGTTAAGTTAGGTTAGGTTAGGTTAAGTTAGGTTAGGTTAGGTTAGGTTAAGTTAGGTTAGGTTGGGTTAGGTTAGGTTAGGTTAAGTTAGGTTAGGTTAGGTTAAGTTAGGTTAGGTTAGGTTAAGTTAGGTTAGGTTTGGTTAGGTTAAGTTAGGTTAGGTTAAGTTAGGTTAGGTTAAGTTAGGTTAGGTTAAGTTAGGTTAGGTTAGGTTAAGTTAGGTTAGGTTAGGTTAGGTTAGGTTAAGTTAGGTTAGGTTAGGTTAAGTTAGGTTAGGTTAGGTTAGGTTAGGTTAAGTTAGTTAGGTTAGGTTAAGTTAGGTTAGGTTAAGTTAGGTTATGTTATGTTAGGTTAGGTTAAGTTAGGTTAGGTTAGGTTAAGTTAGGTTAGGTTAAGTTAGGTTAGGTTAGGTTAAGTTAGGTTAGTTAGGTTAAGTTAGGTTAGGTTAAGTTAGGTTAGGTTTGGTTAGGTTAAGTTAGGTTAGGTTAGGTTAGGTTAAGCTAGGTTAGGTTAGGTTTGGTTAGGTTAAGTTAGGTTTGGTTAGGTTAAGTTAGGTTAGGTTAAGTTAGGTTAGGCTAGGTTAGGTTAGGTTAAGTTAGGTTAGGATAAGTTAGGTTAGGTTAGGTTAGGTCAAGTTAGGTTAGGTTAGGTTATGTTAGGTTAGGTTAGGTTAGGTTAAGTTAGGTTAGGTTAGGTTAGGTTAGGTTAGGTTAAGTTAGGTTAGGTTTGGTTAGGTTTAGTTAGGTTAGGTTAGGTTAGGTTAAGTTAGGTTAGGTTAAGTTACATTAGGTTAGGTTAGGTTAAGTTAGGTTAGGTTAAGTTAGGTTAGGTTA
Source organism: Halocaridina rubra (assembly GCA_037179515.1). NCBI lineage: Eukaryota > Metazoa > Arthropoda > Malacostraca > Decapoda > Atyidae > Halocaridina > Halocaridina rubra. The sequence continues at coordinate 51,248 of JAXCGZ010004342.1, forward strand.
GGTTAAGTTAGATTAGGTTAGGTTAAGTTAGATTAGGTTAGGTTAGGTTAAGTTAGGTTAGGTTAAGCTAGGTTAGGTTAGGTTATGTTAGGTTAAGTTAGGTTAGGTTAGGTTAGGTTAGGTTAAGTTAGGTTAGGTTAAGCTAGGTTTGGTTAGGTTAGGTTAAGTTAGGTTAGGTTAGGTTAAGTTAGGTTAGGTTAGGTTTGGTTAGGTTAAGTTAGGTTAGGTTAGGTTAAGTTAGGTTAGGTTTGGTTAGGTTAAGTTAGGTTAGGTTAGGTTAGGTTAGGTTAAGTTTGGTTAGGTTAAGTTAGGTTAGGTTAAGTTAGGTTAGGTTAGGTTAAGTTAGGTTAGGTTAGGTCAAGTTAGGTTAGGTTAGGTTAGGTTAAGTTATGTTAGGTTAGGTTAGGTTAGGTTAAGTTAGGTTAGGTTAGGTTAGGTTAATTTAGATCAATAAAAATAACTAAAAATCCATGAAAATTCCTAAAAAATCCAAAAAATCTAAAAATCCCTAAAAATCACAAAAAAACATAGAAATTAATAAAAATATATATATAAATATCCTAAAATCTCTAAAAATCACTAAAATTCACTAAAATCATAAGAAAATCTAATAATCATTAAAAGTCCATAAAAATCTCCAAAAATCTCAAAAAATCCCTAGAACTCATTAAAAATCCCAATAAATCGCTAACAAAATTTAAAAAAACATTAAAATCCATAAAAATCCCTACAAATCCCGAAAAATTCAAAAAATTCTTTAAAAATCTATAAAAATCCCTAAAATTCCATAAAATTTCCCTGAAATATCCCTACAAATCAATAAAAATTCCTAAAATTCCCCAATAATCCATAAAAATTCATTAATAATCCATAGAAATCATTAAAAAATCCATACACATCTTTAAAAATTACTTAAAATCACTAGAAATAAATTAAAATTCGAAAAAATCCATAAAAATCTCTAAAAATCATTAGATATTACCAAAAATGCATCAAAATTCCTAACAAAATCCATAAAAATCTTTAAAAATCTTCAAATATCCCTAAAATTCACTAAAAATAACTTAAAATCTCTAGAAATCCTTAAAGACCTATAAAGAAATGGTAAAAATCTCTAAAAATCGCTAAATTCAACTAATAATCCCTAAAATTTTCTAAAACTCTTGAAAAATCCCTGTAAATAACGAAAAATTCCTAAATTTTTCTAAAAATCCTTAAAATTTATAAAAACCAATAAAAATTTCTAAAAAAAAATCTCTAAAAAATCCTTAATATTCCTAAAGATTCATAAAAAATACCAAAAATCTGTAAAAATCCATGCAAATCCCTAAAAATCCATTAAAAATCTTAAAAAATCTCTAAAAATCTCTAAGAATCCCATAGAATTTTCTAAAAATCCTTAAAAACTCCTAAAAATTCATAAATATTCAAAAAAATTCCTTAAAAATCTCTAAAAATCCCAAAAATTCCATAAAATTCCAAAGAAAAATCCCTACAAATAAATTAAAATTCCTGAAAATCCCATAAAATCCAAAAAAAATCATTAATAATCCATGGAAATCCCTAAAAAATCCATAAACATCTTTAAAAATTACTTAAAATCCCTAAAAATAAATGAAAATTGGAAAAAAATCCATAAAGATATCTAAAAAATCTTTAGATATTACCAAAAATTAAAAGAAATTCCAAAAAAATACATAAAATTCTTTAAAAATCTCTAAAAATCCCTAAAATTTGCTAAAAATACCTTAAAATCTCTAGAAATCCTTAAAAATCTATAAAAATTTGTCAAAATCTCTAAAAATCACTAAAAATCAACTAATAATCCCTAAAATTCTCTAAAACTCCTTAAAAATCTCTAAATTTTTCTAAAAATCCTTAAAAAAATTAAAAATCCTTGAAAATTTCTAAAAAAAATGACTAAAAATCTCTCAAAAAAATTCTTAATATCCCTAAAAATTCATAAAAAATACCAAATATCTGTAAAAATCCATGCAAATACCTAAAAATCGATTAAAATTCTTAAAGTAATTTTTAAAGATGTTTATGGATTTTTTCAGGGATTTCTATGTATTATTAATAAATTTTCATGGATTTTTGGGGATTTTTTGGAATATTTGTTGATTTGTAGGGATTTTTCAGGGGAATTTTATGGATCTTTAGAGATTTTTAAGGATTTTTTTGAATTTTTATGAATTTTTTTGATTTTTTAAGGATTTTTTTTTAAATTTTAGAGATTTTTAGGGATTTTTAGAGATTTTTATTGTTTTTTTTAATAATTTTAATGTATTTTTAAGAATTTTTAGCGATTTATAGGGATTTTTAATGAGTTTTAGGGATTTTTAGAGATTTTTTGAGATTTGTATGGACTTTTAAGGACTTTTAGATTGTTTTAGGGTTTAATGAATTTTAGTGATTCATAGAGATTTTAGATTATTATATATTTATATTAATTTCTATTGATTTTTGGTGTTTTTCGTGGATTTTTATATATTTTTTTTTTTTTTGGATTTTTAATGGATTTTTAGTAATTTTTATTGATTTTAAGAGATTTGTATGGATTTTCTTTTATGGAGTTTTAGATATTTTTTGAATTGTTAGGAATTTTTAAGGATTTTTAGGGATTTGTAGGGATTTTTAGAGATTTTTAAGGATTTTTAGGACTTTTAATGGAATGTATGGGATATTTCAGGATTTTTAATTATTTTTAGGTATTTTTTAGGGCATTTTTATGGATTTTTAGTGGTTTCTTGAGTTTTTAGTGATTTTTTGTAATTTTTATTAAATGTTTGTAATTTTTAGGTATTTTTAGAGATTTTTAGGGATTTTTTATTGATTATTCGAGATTACTAGGGATTTTTAGTGAAGTTAAGCTAACTACCTAACCTAACCTAACCTAACCTAACCTAACCTAACCTAACCTAACCTAACCTAACCTAACCTAACCTAACCTAACTTAACCTAACCTAACCTAACCTAACCTAACCTAACCTAACCTAACCTAACCTAACTCTAACCTAACCTAACCTAACCTAACCTAACCTAACCTAACCTAACCTAACCTAACTTAACCTAACCTAACCTAACCTAACCTAACCAACCTAACCTAACCTAACCTAACCTAACCTAACCTAACTTAACCTAACCTAACCTAACCTAACCTAACCTAACCTAACCTAACCTAACCTAACCTAACCTAACTTAACCTAACCTAACCTAACCTAACCTAACCTAACTTAACCTAACCTAACCTAACCTAACCTAACCTAACCTAACCTAACCTAACCTAACTAACTAACCTAACCTAACCTAACCTAACCTAACCTAACCTAACTTAACCTAACCTAACCTAACCTAACCTAACCTAACTTAACCTAACCTAACCTAACCTAACCTAACTTAACCTAACCTAACCTAACCTAACCTAACTTAACCTAACCTAACCTAACCTAACCTAACTTAACCTAACCTAACCTAACATAACTTAACCTAACTTAACCTAACCTAACCTAACCTAACTTAACCTAACTTAACCTAACCTACCCTAACTTAACCTAAGCAACCTAACCTAACCTAACCTAACCTAACCTAACCTAACTTAACCTAACCTAACCTAACCTTACCTAACCTAACTTAACTTAACCTAACCTAACCTAACCTAACCTAACTTAACCTAACCTAACCTAACCTAACCTAACCTAACCTAACCTAACTTAACCTAACCTAACCTAACCTAACCTAACCTAACCTAACCTAACCTAACCTAACCTAACCTAACCTAACCTAACCTAACCTAACCTAACCTAACCTAACCTAACCTAACCTAACCTAACCTAACCTAACTTAACCTAACCTAACCTAACCTAACCTAACCTAACCTAACCTAACCTAACTTAACCTAACCTAACCTAACCTAACCTAACCTAACCTAACCTAACTTAACCTAACCTAACCTAACCTAACCTAACCTAACCTAACCTAACCTAACCTAACCTAACCTAACCTAACCTAACTTAACCTAACCTAACCTAACCTAACCTAACCTAACCTAACCTAACTTAACCTAACCTAACCTAACCTAACCTAACCTAACCTAACCTAACCTAACTTAACCTAACCTAACCTAACTTAACCTAACCTAACCTAACCTAACCTAACTTAACCTAACCTAACCTAACCTAACCTAACCTAACCTAACCTAACCTAACCTAACTTAACCTAACCTAACCTAACATAACCTAACCTAACCTAACCTAACCTAACCTAACCTAACTTAACCTAACCTAACCTAACCTAACCTAACCTAACCTAACCTAACCTAACCTAACCTAACCTAACCTAACCTAACCTAACATAACTTAACCTAACCTAACCTAACCTAACCTAACCTAACTTAACCTAACCTAACCTAACCTACCCTAACCTAACCTAACCTAACCTAACCTAACCTAACCTAACTTAACCTAACCTAACCTAACCTAACCTAACTTAACCTAACCTAACCTAACCTAACCTAACCTAACTTAACCTAACCAAACCTAACCTAACCTAACCTAACCAAACCTAACCTAACTTAACCTAGCCTAACCTAAACTTAACCTAACCTAACCTAACCTAACCTAGCCTAACCTAACCTAACCTAACCTAACCTAACCTAACCTAACCAAACCTAACC
>JAXCGZ010004343.1:10000-20000 GCA_037179515.1 Halocaridina rubra
ATCATCATCATCATCATCATCATCATCATCATCATCATCATCATCATCATCATCATCATCATCATCATCATCATCATCATCATCATCATCATCATCATCATCATCATCATCATCATCATCATCATCATCATCATCATCATCATCATCATCATCATCATCATCATCATCATCATCATCATCATCATCATCATCATCATCATCATCATCATCATCATCATCATCATCATCATCATCATCATCATCATCATCATCATCATCATCATCATCGTAATAGCTGATCAGCTTCTGGTTCACCTTTAGATACCCTCACATTCTATCTCTAGAATCTTGTGAGGATGAGAAGGGAAGGGTTGTTTGAGCACCTTAAGACGGAAAACTTTGCTATCTCGAATACTCTGATGCATGAAGTCATTCGATAATATATATATATATATATATATATATATATATATATATATATATATATATATATATATATATATATATATATATATATAGATGAATCATTTTTTACCCCGACCGGGACTCGAACCTAGGACTTATGATTACTAAGTCAAGGCGCTACCAATGCACCACAGAAGGTTAAAAGGAATCCAACCTTATAGCTTCTATCTGCTATACTTAGGAATGAACGCATTCTATCTGAATACCACTATGTTCATATTACAGATTCCCCAACCTCACTCGTGGATTCATTTTCGCATTTAATTCAATTCCCAATCTCATTCGGGCATTACAATAACCAAATAAGCACATTACATATGTGAAAACATGAATAATTTTTTACCCCGACCGGGACTCGAACCTAGGACTTATGATTACTAAGTCAAGGCGCTACCAATGCACCACAGAAGATTAAAAGGAATCCAACCTTATAGCTTATAGCTGCTATACTTAGGAATGAACGCATTCTATCTGAATGCCACTATGTTCATATTACAGATTCCCCAACTTCTCTCGTGGATTCATTTTCGCATTTAGTTCAATTCCCAATCTCATTCGGGCATTACAATAACCAAATAAGCACATTACATATGTGAAAATATGAATAATATTTTACCCCGACCGGGACTCGAACCTAGGACTTATGATTACTAAGTCAAGGCGCTACCAATGCACCACAGAAGGTTAAAAGGAATCCAACTTTATAGCTTATATCTGCTATACTTAGGAATGAACGCATTCTATCTGAATGCCACATGTTAATATTACAGATTCCCCAACCTCACTCGTGGATTCATTTTCGCATTTAATTCAATTCCAATCTCATTCGGGCATTACAATAACCAAATAAACACATTACATATGTGAAAACATGAATAATTTTTATTTTTTATTTTTAATGATTCATGTTTTCACATATGTAATGTGCTTATTTGGTTATTGTAATGACCGAATGAGATTGGGAATTGAATTAAATGCGAAAATATGAATCCACGAGTGAGGTTGGGGAATCTGTAATATGAACATAGTGGCATTCAGATAGAATGCGTTCATTCCTAAGTATAGCAGATAGAAGCAATAAGGTTGGATTCCTTTTAACCTTCTGTGGTGCATTGGTAGCGCCTTGACTTAGTAATCATAAGTCCTAGGTTCGAGTCCCGGTCGGGGTAAAAAGTGATTCATGTTTTCACATATGTAATGTGCTTATTTGGTTATTGTAATGCCAGAATGAGATTGGGAATTGAATTAAATGCGAAAATGAATCCACGAATGAGGTTGGGGAATCTGTAATATGAACATAGTGACATTCAGATAGAATGCGTTCATTCCTAAGTATAGCAGATAGAAGCTATTAGGTTGGATTCCTTTTAACTTTCTGTGGTGCATTGGTAGCGCCTTGACTTAGTAATCATAAGTCCTAGGTTCGAGTTCCGGTCGGGGTAAAAAATGATTCATGTTTTCACATATGTAATGTGCTTATTTGGTTATTGTAATGCCCGAATGAGATTGGGAATTGAATTAAATGCGAAAATGAATTCACGAGTGAGGTTGGGGAATCTGTAATATGAACATAGTGGCATTCAGATAGAATGCGTTCGCGAAAATAAATCCACGAGTGAGGTTGGGGAATCTGTAATATGAACATAGTGGCATTCAGATAGAATGCGTTCATTCCTAAGTATAGCAGCTATTAGCTATAAGGTTGGATTCCTTTTAACCTTCAGTGGTGCATTGGTAGCGCCTTGACTTAGTAATCATAAGTCCTAGGTTCGAGTCCCGGTCGGGGTAAAAAATGATTCATGTTTTAACATATGTAATGTGCTTATTTGGTTATTGTAATGCCCGAATGAGATTGGGAATTGAATTAAATGCGAAAATGAATTCACGAGTGAGGTTGGGGAATCTGTAATATGAACATAGTGGCATTCAGATAGAATGCGTTCATTCCTAAGTATAGCAGATATAAGCTATAAGGTTGGATTCCTTTTAACCTTCTGTGGTGCATTGGTAGCGCTTTGACTTAGTAATCATAAGTCCTAGGTTCGAGTCCCGGTCGGGGTAAAAAATGATTCATGTTTTCACATATGTAATGTGCTTATTTGGTTATTGTGATGCCCGAATGAGATTGGGAATTGAATTAAATGCGAAAATAAATCCACGAGTGAGGTTGGGGAATCTGTAATATGAACATAGTGGCATTCAGATAGAATGCGTTCATTCCTAAGTATAGCAGCTATTAGCTATAAGGTTGGATTCCTTTTAACCTTCAGTGGTGCATTGGTAGCGCCTTGACTTAGTAATCATAAGTCCTAGGTTCGAGTCCCGGTCAGGGTAAAAAATGATTCATGTTTTCACATATGTAATGTGCTTATTTGGTTATTGTAATGCCCGAATGAGATTGGGAATTGAATTAAATGCGAAAATGAATCCACGAGTGAGGTTGGGGAATCTGTAATATGAACACAGTGGCATTCAGATTGAATGCGTTCATTCCTAAGTATAGCAGATATAAGCTATAAGGTTGGATTCCTTTTAACCTTCTTTGGTGCATTGGTAGCGCCTTGACTTAGTAATCATAAGTCCTAGGTTCGAGTCCCAGTCTGGGTAAAAAATGATTCATGTTTTCACATATGTAATGTGCTTATTTGGTTATTGTAATGCCCGAATGAGATTGGGAATTGAATTAAATGCGAAAATGAATTCACGAGTGAGGTTGGGGAATCTGTAATATGAACATAGTGGCATTCAGATAGAATGCGTTCATTCCTAAGTATAGCAGATATAAGCTATAAGGTTGGATTCCTTTTAACCTTCTGTGGTGCATTGGTAGCGCCTTGACTTAGTAATCATAAGTCCTAGGTTCGAGTCCCGGTCGGGGTAAAAAATGATTCATGTTTTCACATATGTAATGTGCTTATTTGGTTATTGTGATGCCCGAATGAGATTGGGAATTGAATTAAATGCGAAAATAAATCCACGAGTGAGGTTGGGGAATCTGTAATATGAACATAGTGGCATTCAGATAGAATGCGTTCATTCCTAAGTATAGCAGCTATTAGCTATAAGGTTGGATTCCTTTTAACCTTCAGTGGTGCATTGGTAGCGCCTTGACTTAGTAATCATAAGTCCTAGGTTCGAGTCCCGGTCGGGGTAAAAAATGATTCATGTTTTAACATATGTAATGTGCTTATTTGGTTATTGTAATGCCCGAATGAGATTGGGAATTGAATTAAATGCGAAAATGAATTCACGAGTGAGGTTGGGGAATCTGTAATATGAACATAGTGGCATTCAGATAGAATGCGTTCATTCCTAAGTATAGCAGATATAAGCTATAAGGTTGGATTCCTTTTAACCTTCTGTGGTGCATTGGTAGCGCTTTGACTTAGTAATCATAAGTCCTAGGTTCGAGTCCCGGTCGGGGTAAAAAATGATTCATGTTTTCACATATGTAATGTGCTTATTTGGTTATTGTGATGCCCGAATGAGATTGGGAATTGAATTAAATGCGAAAATAAATCCACGAGTGAGGTTGGGGAATCTGTAATATGAACATAGTAGCATTCAGATAGAATGCGTTCATTCCTAAGTATAGCAGCTATTAGCTATAAGGTTGGATTCCTTTTAACCTTCAGTGGTGCATTGGTAGCGCCTTGACTTAGTAATCATAAGTCCTAGGTTCGAGTCCCGGTCAGGGTAAAAAATGATTCATGTTTTCACATATGTAATGTGCTTATTTGGTTATTGTAATGCCCGAATGAGATTGGGAATTGAATTAAATGCGAAAATGAATCCACGAGTGAGGTTGGGGAATCTGTAATATGAACATAGTGGCATTCAGATTGAATGCGTTCATTCCTAAGTATAGCAGATATAAGCTATAAGGTTGGATTCCTTTTAACCTTCTTTGGTGCATTGGTAGCGCCTTGACTTAGTAATCATAAGTCCTAGGTTCGAGTCCCAGTCTGGTTAAAAAATGATTCATGTTTTCACATATGTAATGTGCTTATTTGGTTATTGTAATGCCCGAATGAGATTGGGAACTGAATTAAATGCGAAAATGAATCCACGAGTGAGGTTGGGGAATCTGTAATATGAACATAGTGGCATTCAGATAGAGTGCGTTCATTCCTAAGTATAGCAGATATAAGCTATAAGGTTGGATTCCTTTTAACCTTCTTTGGTGCATTGGTAGCGCCTTGACTTAGTAATCATAAGTCCTAGGTTCGAGTCCCGTCTGGGTAAAAAAAAAATTATTCATGTTTTCACATATGTAATGTGCTTATTTGGTTATATATATATATATATATATATATATATATATATATATATATATATATATATATATATATATATATATATATATATATATATATATATATATATATATATATATATATATATATATATATATATATATATATATATATATATATATATAGATATATATATTGTCCCTGGCCAGAATTCGAATACAGGTTCCATCGCTAGTGTTCTATAGCGCAACCAACTACACCACAGAAAGTATTCAAAGAAGAAACAATACCTCTCATCTAACTGTTAAGCTATGAAATGAACACATTTATACTGAATGTTTTTTGTTCAATTTACCGTTTCTTCAAATGCTCACTTTTGGCTTGGATTCGCATCTAATTAAAATCTCATGCTATATAGACATCAACAACGATCAAATAAACGCATATGTATATGTGAAAACATGAAGCATATTTTGCTCCTGGCCGGGTTGCGAATATAGGACACATCGTCAGTATATATATATATATATATATATATATATATATATATATATATATATATATATATATATATATATATATATATATATATATATATATATATATATATATATATATATATATATATATATATATATATATATATATATATATATATATATATATATATATATATATATATATATACACTCATATAAAACTGTGACAAAAGTAAGATTGATAGGTAGAGAGTAAAAATAGATCAGTTGATAGTTGTATTGCTATATAGATAGAAGGAAACATAGACAAATTGCTAGATAGATAGGCAGAAGTTATATAGATAAATTGAGTGACAATTAGAGGATAAATGTATATCGATTACTATATAGCTCTATACTATAGACAGACAGAATTTGTATAGACAGCTAGAGGGTATTTTTATAGATATATAGATAAATAGGTATAATTTGGATGGATAGATGAAGGGTAAAGGCACATCGATTAATAGATTTACGAAATAAATGTTTATCATCATTTATAGATTTATGATATTTCGTGAAAAGTATTTCTATGTTGTAATAAAAAAATCTTTCTTCTTAGTAATCATAAGGTAATCAGTTACTTAATACATATATTTATTCATTCTAATGATGGAAACCGATGCTCTTCTCTAATGATTACGTAGTCAGTTCAATGATATAGTTATTCATTTATTTACTATTTATTTATTTACTTGAATATTTGTTTCTTTACCTGTTTATGTCTGTGAAGTTATGCATCGGTTTATTCATTTATTTTGTACAGATAATTTTTGACGCATTTCTTTTCATTGGTTTATTCAGATTTCGCTAATTTGTAACTATATTTCTGCCAGCTCAATTTCTCATTGTTGCGTTGTAATTATATTTGAATACATTTATTTCTAAATGTTCGCATTATTTTTTATAATATTATTTTGTTCTATTATTTGCTAATTTATTTGTTATATATATATATATATATATATATATATATATATATATATATATATATGTGTGTGTGTGTGTGTGTGTGTGTGTGTGTGTGTGTGTGTGTGTGTGTGTGTGTGTGTGTGTGTGTGCGCGTGTGTGTGTGTGTTTGTGTATGTGTGTAAGTGTGGGTGTAAGTGTGTGTGTCTGTCTAAGTGTGTGTGTGTGTGTGTGTGTGTGTGTAATTGTGTGTGTGTGTGTGTTGTGTGCCTATTTTTTATATTATATTATATATTATATTATATTATATTATATCATATTATGTTATATTATATTATATTATATTATACATGTCGTATTACATAGTATGTATTGACATCTTTGTAACATGTATTTCTTTGCTTTTCTTAGTATTTTTTTTTCGTAGGGATAATTTCGTGTTTAGCCTGCTATGCATTTATTGTGAATATATTTTTTTTTTATCTGCTTGTATTTTATTTTTATTTTATATTTTATCAACGACGAGACTATTGGCATCTACATTATTTTGGCGTTTTTTTTCATTATTTATGCGGCATTGACAAGTACCCGAACTCTGTGACACTATGTGCCACATACATAAATTTGCATATTTTACGGTGTTTAAAAATGGAGAATGTAAATGCTCTGATGTATCTTTATTGTCGTGGGTCAAAATCAATTCTTGGTCAATGGAGCGATTTGTCGGGCGATTTATTTTAGCGATTTATTATGGCGATTTATATTTGTCTTTAACTGTCTCCTCGGTGTGTGATTTAAGTGGATGTACTGAGGGAATATGCAGAGAGAGAGAGAGAGAGAGAGAGAGAGAGAGAGAGAGAGAGAGAGAGAGAGAGAGAGAGAGAGAGAGAGAGAGAGAGAGAGAGAGAGAGAGAGAGATGGGAGTATATGCATAATATACATCTGTCGTTTCCTTCTCCTCCTCCTTTAGTTTTTATTATTCTTCTTTATTTTTTATTCCTTCTCCTTTTTTTTTATTCTTCTCCTCCTTATCTTCTTCGGATTATTTTCGTATCTTTTTCATCATTGTATTTTCTTCTATTTTGTATCAACTTTGCATCGTCTTCTTCTTCTTCTTCTTCTTCTTCTTCTTCTTCTTCTTCTTCTTCTTCTTCTTCTTCTTCTTCTTCTTCTTCTTCTTCTTCTTCTTCTTCTTCTTCTTCTTCTTCTTCTTCTTCTTCTTCTTCTTCTTCTTCTTCTTCTTCTTCTTCTTCTTCTTCTTCTTCTTCTTCTTCTTCTTCTTCTTCTTCTTCTTCTTCTTCTTCTTCTTCTTCTTCTTCTTCTTCTTCTTCTTCTTCTTCTTCTTCTTCTTCTTCTTCTTCTTCTTCTTCTTCTTCTTCTTCTTCTTCTTCTTCTTCTTCTTCTTCTTCTTCTTCTTCTTCTTCTTCTTCTTCTTCTTCTTCTTCTTCTTCTTCTTCTTCTTCTTCTTCTTCTTCTTCTTCTTCTTCTTCTTCTTCTTCTTCTTCTTCTTCTTCTTCTTCTTCTTCTTCTTCTTCTTCTTCTTCTTCTTCTTCTTCTTCTTCTTCTTCTTCTTCTTCTTCTTCTTCTTCTTCTTCTTCTTCTTCTTCTTCTTCTTCTTCTTCTTCTTCTTCTTCTTCTTCTTCTTCTTCTTCTCCTCTTTGTTTTTTTTATCTTTTCTTTCTTTTTCTTCTTATCATCAATACATGGAAATGGTGATTATGCTATTCAATATATATATTTATACACGGCTGATGTATAGTTATAGATGGGAGAAAGTTTTATGTGTTTTTAGAGGTGATTAATGTTTAGACAGATTCCAGAATAACAGAGTTGGCTCATAACATATATCATATGGAATGGTTGTCTCTGTGATCAAAGAATAGGTCACACGTAGAAGAACCTCCTTTTCAAAAATAAGTTTCCGGGGGTTTGGGTCGTGAAGGAGGGGGTAGGAATGGGGAGAAAGGTCATTTGGAATCGGTTTTGTTTCCTCGATGGAAATGTATATAAATACGTTTCCAGAGGCCGCGAATATTGTATACAATAGTGCTCATCCAGATAGAGACTTTAAGGATTACGTTTCCTCGGTGGTTGGGAATGGTGTGGAAAGGCCTTTTGGAATCGCTTTTGTATCTTGGAGAGAAGTGGTCTTTAGAAACAAATGTTTCCTCTTGGGTTATGATCGGGGTGAATGGAAGTATCTCATGGAATGATTGCCTTTCTCATAGTAATATGTATATGAAGGTCTGTCAACGGTATAAGTGTCGAAAGACTAGGAGCCAACCAAAAAAAAAAAAAAAAAACTTTAGTCTAAGGTTAATTAAATCTGTCAGCTCCTAGTCTTAGCGATACTTTGTTCATTAAGAGTTTGTCTGAAAACCTTATGTGATTTTCGATGGGAAAGGGATTTTGGGGGAAATATATTAGTGTAACAACTTTTGTCTTCCACAATGAATATGTATACTCATATAAATACATGTACAGTATAGATAGGCTTCCTCGCCATACTCTCATATCAACTAATTTCTTAGTGAAGGGACTGACCTTTCCCGGTGAAAAGTTTTCAGAATAGAAGAATTCTGGAATGTTTTTAGAAATGTATCTTTTTCAGCAACCTTCGGAGATGGGTTTTTATCCAAAAAATGTTCGGAAAGGAGCCTTTCCATTCAGGAAAGTTAACCGAGAACGATTTCCAAGGTTTTGATAAGGGATTACCATCTCTTCTTTACTAATCATAATATCTACAAAGTCACACCGAAATTAGAACTTAGTGGTGTCCCTAGAGTAAAGGTAGCTTCAGGCAGCTGAGTAGTCTTAGTGAGCACACCATAAGGTGGGAGGGGCTTGCAGATGAAATTTCTAAAGGGGATCTTTTCCAGTGAGGCTTCCGGGGAGGGGCCATTTTGAAAAAAAAGCTCCTAGAAAGGATTTTTATCTATGTAGATTCGGAAGTGGTCTTTGTCGAGAAAACTTTCCATAAAATGACCTTTTTATAAGAAAAACTTCAAGGAGAAAGTACCTTTTATCCTGAGTAGTAGCTTATACGTACCTTTTTTAAAAAATGATTCTAGATAGGGACCTAAATTTCTGGATCATATCTAAAATTGGATATACTTTTACAGAAACTCTTCAGAATGTGACCTTTTTATCCATCCCAGAATATGTTCCTAGAGAGACTCTTCTCTTAGAATAGTTGTATAGCATAGGCTTGTCTGTGAAGCTATTGCTAAAGAGATCTCCGTTTTTTCCTGGTTGCTTCTCACAAAAAAAGTTTTTTTTTAATCCAGAATATACTATCAGAGTTGGAACAATTTTGAGACTACCACTCGAATAACTGTTGTTGAATCTCTAGCCCTAAGTCACATTAATTACTGCACAACTGTTTGGGGAGCTACCACTAAGACTCAGATAAACAGAATACAGAAGATTATTAATTTTGCAGCTCGAGTTGCCCTGGGAGGAATAAGAAAATATGACCACATCACACCAGCTCTCAATAAACTTGGGTGGCTGCGGGCAGAAAATAAGGTCGCTTATGCTATTTATGTTTTTGTATTCAAAATTTTGGACCATCATTATCCTAGCTGGCTATTTGATTTAAAAACAGTCAGGGATATAAGGGGAACCAACACAAGACAGAGCAGTGAGCTCTTTATTCACAGAACAAACACAGAAGCAGGTTCAAAGATGATCACTATCAAAGGGCCAACACTCTGGAATAATATTCCAGAGCATCTTAATAATGCGTCCTCCTTCACAGCTTTCAAAGGCAAACTATATAGTTTTCTTTTGGACAAATAGTTGCTGCTTATTAAGAACTAATTATTCTCATTGTAAGGAAACAAATATGGAAATGATGCCGATAATAACGAT
>JAXCGZ010004343.1:25000-35000 GCA_037179515.1 Halocaridina rubra
GAAAACTATCTTGAAAATCGAGTTCCAGTCAGTACGCATTGGATCAGCCATATCCTCTCCTCTGAAAATAAAGCCTTAGAGTCCCTCAGGGATCGATCTTGGGGCCTTTACTATTCTTATTTACATAAATGATCTGCCTTTATATATTCGTGACTGCCTCCTTGTTATATACGCCGATGACACTCAGATCGTACTGACAGGAGAGATTGATAAAACTAATGAATTGCTACAAAAAGCAAAAGTTCTAATTAGTGCTAAAGCTTATTACAATAAGAATGGGCTCCTTTTAAACGAGAGCAAAACTCAACTCATTTTCTTTGGCTCAAGGCAGTACATATCCCGTATTCCAAATAACATCAATTTAATACTCGGCGATGTCACACTCGTTCCATCACAAAGAGTCAAAAACCTTGGAGTACATATGGACAACTTTTTAACTTTCAATGTTCATATCGATGAATTGCAGAAAAAGGTTACAGGTACACTTCTCGTTATTAACCGTGCAAGTGATAGTTTCAACTTTGAATGTCGAGTCATGGAGGTGCAGTCCTTGGTACTTAGTATCTGAAACTACTGCTTGAGAGTTTGGGGCTCAACTAATAAGGCACAAATGGGCAGAGTAAGTAAAATGCAGAATTTCGCTGCTAAGGTTGCTGTAGGGGGCGCTCGAAAACATGACCATGTCACCCCAATATATGATAAATTAAAATGGCTCCGAATGGATGAGAAATACATTTATGAAATGTGCCTTTTAATCTTCAAAATTCATCACAAGTTTATTCCCGACTGAATCTTCACTTTGCCAACTGTAGCTCAGATTCGAGGGGAAATATTCAACACTAGAAGTCTGGACACCCTTTATATCCCAAGAACAAACACTGATACAGGAGCAAGAGCATTAAATACTATTGGACCAAAACTATGGAATTAACTACCACAAAACATAAGATGCAGTCAGACAATATCCTCTCTCAAAGGCCACCTTATGAAACTTCTATTAAGGGATTAAGCTTCGTCTTGTGCGATGTTAGTCGATGTCCTCTTTGAAAAACAACCTCATGAAATTTTATTCAAGGACTAAGCTTTGTCCTGTCTTATTTTTTTTATACTTTATCATTATTATTACATTTGTATGTTATGTGATGGCGGGGAAATTGCATACAGTTCTTTTATCTATGACATTAATGTAATATCCTCTTAATAATCTGTTTATAATTACGTTTATATAACTATTGTATTGTACCTGTTATGTAATAACCATTATTATTGATGGAATAAAGAATTTTGACTTTGACTTTGACTCTCAGTAACGAAAGTTCCCTATGAATGGCATAGGAATTGAGATGACTTTTTTTTATGCACAGAGTTGCAGGATATGCATATTTGTGCTTATTCTCGTGACTGAATTCATTCTATAATTAGCTCTACCAATAGTCTTTCATATCCTTCGATGTACTAACTGTACATGCTCAGTTTACAGAGCCTTGACGATGACAGTAGTATAGCAAATATGTTTATTCAACTCTGATTTCCCTAGTATATGTTCACATTTATTAACTTATTAACTTACTTCATTTTATGCTTATTTATTTCCTTTATGGATGTGACACCACGACAGGCAAGGAAATTGCCCTAATCAGGCCTGGGCTCCAAGAAAATACTGTGATGAAGAAAAAGTAGAAGTTTAAGGAGAAGGCAGAAATAAGAGAATGATGCATGATAGGAAAAGGCCTGACGGAAAGAATAGTCGAGGTATTGAAGACCTAGAGATATGGCAGGATTAGGCCCTGAGATAAGGATAGATACGCTTTTCCGAAGGAAGGAATGTCATAAGAATTAGAAATGACAGGGGGAGGAAGAGAGTTCCAGAGTCTAAAGGGGGATGGGAAGAAGCAGTTGTTGCACTGACCAGTCTGCAAGCTACAAATCTCCACACAGTTCCACGAGGCCGCTTGATGAGTGTTACTCGGCCTCGTCAGGTAGTGATGATAGAAAAGAACAAGGGAAAATACCTTTATGGCGAAGAGAGAGAGAATCCAGATTAGAAGTAAGAGAAGCACCGCTCATGAGTCTGATTTCCTTTGATTCAACCCTATCAAGGAGATAAGTATAAGAAGTGCCCCATATGTGCGAGCAGTATTCTAACCAGGGACAGATAAGACCAACCAGATTTTAAGAAACTGAAAAAAGGAAAAACAATAATGAAAACAAACCAGAATCCCCTATTTTTTAGATGCATATATAAAAATACGGATTATGTGACTCCTCCAAGATAAGTTACAGGCTATCTGAATTCCAAATATATTAATAGAATGTGGAGGATACATTTGTCAGTTTCGAAGACAATTGGGCTATCAGGATGAGCAGAAAATAAAGAGATAGCCAGACACTGTGTCTTGACCAGCAAGGTCGAGAGGAGAATGGTGGACTTCTGCTTGAGGATATGCCAGGGTAAACAACATAAGCTATCTCACACTATGTACTCACTATTACGTAAATTGCATGACAACAACGAATTTAAGTCCAGGTGGATAGTTAAAATAAAAAGTAGCCTTGACAAATGTGGTCTCTCTAACATTTGGATTAATCTAAATTCTTTCAACCAAATCTGGGTCAAAAATTTTATTGCCCTTAGGCTCAGTGATATTGATAAACAAAATTTAATAGGTGAAATTAATTAAAATATGTTATGTGCAAATTATAAAATGTTTAAAAAAGAACTAGGTGCAAGTAAATATCTGTTTGATTTAGACTTTCTCGATAGGGTGAACCTCACCAGATTTAGATGTGGTTATCATAAATTTCCCATTGCCAATAATCGATACTCAGATACACAAGGTCCTATGTTTTGTACAATGTGTGATAACCAGGAAGAAGGAGACGAGTATCACTACATCCTGATATGTCCAGCTTTTAGTAGTCTAAGGGAGCTGTATATAAAAAGGCACTATTTTACAAGGCCAAATAGGTGTAAGTTCGAACAGTTATTCAATGTAGAAAGTAGGAAACAAATGTGCAATCTCGCCAAATTTACTAGAATTATTATGGCTCAATTCTGATTTACATTACTTTTAAATTTTGTTACTAGTCTGTATGGATCTCATTTGCAACCAAATGTATAATTAAGTTACAGTATATGCCAAATTATATATGTATAATTATTCATGTATACAAAGAATGTAAATGTATTTTTGTTCTATTTTATTTAAATACTAATATTAGTCTTTAGCATATAAGTATTAACTTGTCTCTTAACTGCAATTATGCAGTGCATAAAATGAAACTATCTTGTTCTTATTACCACCAGCTTTACATTTTCTTTAAATTTTTTGTAATTTAATGTCACTGTATGTACTCTCATACTCCGAAAGGGGTCGTTAGAGCTTAAACCTTTGAAACCTTTGAAACCTTTGGAAACATTAAATTTAACTAAGTTATGGTTGCACTATTCAGATACTCTCTGTAAATCAGAGGTGAGAGTTGAAGAAAGAGTGATACGAGACTGATTACGAGTAGCAGATGAAGGATGTTAAGAGAAGGCGCAAGAAAAATTAAGGCTAAAATCATCGGAAAAGGCGGAAGAAAAATAAAGGGTAGAATCATCGACAAAGGCGTGGAGAAGAGGGTGGGATGGGGACTGGAGAAGATCATTGATGAAGAGAAGTAGCATAGTAGGGGAAAGAACAAAACCCTGTGGAACTACACTGGTATCTGGGAATGAGCTAGATGTTGCATCGTCAACAGCCGTAGTAATGAAACGGTCAGGAAAAAATGGGAGTCAGAGAACAGAGAGAAGAGGTAAAGCCGTAAGCGGAGAGTTTGGCCAAGAGAGCCTTGTGCAAGACTAAGAGACAGGAATTCCCTTAGTTTTTCAAAGATGACCATACATGAGTGAGATAGGACAGGAGGTCACCAGTGGATTTGCCATACCGAAGCTGTGCTGGCGATTGGAAATAAAGGAGTTCCATTAAAGATGCTTTAAGAAGTGAGAATATGAGCAAACTTTCGAGTACTGTAGCGACCGTAGAGGTTAAGGCAATATCTCACAAGTTGGAGGGTATAGAGTGGTCACCCTATTAAGGAACAGGCTGAACTAGATTGTGCTTCCAAGATGATGGATGGATACTGAATGAGAGAATTAGGTGAAAAAGATCGCAAAGCACAGGAGCCAGTTTATCTGAAAACTCTGTAAGGGACTTGGCAAGGATACCATCGGGTCTGGATGCCTTGTTCGTCTTTAGAGAGCCGAGAACCTGGTGGACTTTACGTGAAGAAAGAATAAGGAAGGACATATGGTTGGAAAAGGGTAAATTACATTAATTTCTTGAATTCAGACAATAGGTAAATTTTTTTTCTGTAAATCTCTAGAAATTTCAGCAGCGCTGGCAACACAACCTTCAACCAAACTCTCCCTCTCATCGTCTCTAGCAGCTCTACTGTCTGTACTATTGTCCATACAGGATGTATTCCTGTCTCTGTCCCGTTCTTGTAGCCAAGAAACTCGGTGGTGAGCTGTTTGAGGCCATGAAAGTATGCATCAGGGCAATTAATATAATCACGGCACATCCACTTAACTCACGATTGTTAGCACTGTTTTGCAAAGAGAATGATGACATATTTAACCAATTACTCCTGCACACTGAGGTAAGGTGGCTGTCTAGGGGTCACAGCTTGCAAAGAGTTGTTGACTTGTACAACTCAACTGTTCAGTTCCTGGCAGCTGTGAACTTATCTCTATGTGAAGAGTTGAAAAAATGCAAAAAATGCCCTGGGCTATTTGTCAGACCTTTATTCTAAATATAATGTGACGCAAAAACGTGTGCAGGGTAAAGATGTTACCATCATTCTGGCCAAGACAATTCTGCTGGGATCCCAAGGAAAGTTAAGCTTGTTTAGAGCTTCACTGGCACATAGAGATTTTCAGTATTTTTCAAACTTAGAGCAGATACAAAGTGAAAGCATTTCTGATGGCAACCTAGAAATATACGTGACTCATCTGGAGAATTTAATTGAAGACTTTAAAGTGCGTTTTGAAGACCTGGCGAAAATGAAAGTGTCAGAATGGATCCCAACACCGTTCGATGTTGAAATAGGGAATTCAGACATTGCCTTACAAGTGGAGGAAGAATTAACTGACATGACTGTGTACGTGGAAGCAAATGCCTTGTTCAGAAGAAAAGGCCTTCATGAATTTTGCGAGAACAATGTTGCTAAATAATCCCAGCTTTGTGCAGCGGTTGAGCCATTTTTACTTACTTTCCCAAGTTCATATATGGTTGAAGCTGGTTTCAGCCATGCAAACGCAATCTTAACAAAACTGAGGATCAGACTGAGCTTGGAAGAACGAGGCGACTTACGGCTGCAACTCACCAACCTGCTAACTAATATCAGCATCCTTGTGTGAGGCCCATCAGGCGCATCCTTCACATTAATGATGTCAACAGTGAAAGAAGAAATAACATATTGCACTGAGAATTAAGTTACATATACTCGTACACCTTGACATATTTTCTTACTGTGTGTTACCGTTTTACCATACTGCATGTCAACTACTGTTGCTACTTCTACTCATATTGATTTTGGCACCGGTGTTTCTTCCCTCTTGAATTAAAAGCTAGGGGTCGATAGAAAATTTGAAACTTCATTGGGGGGTCGACGAGTTAAAAACGTTTGAGGACCCCTGGTGTAGATGTAGGCATAGGGAGATAACTGTTCCTGAAGGGAGACAACACGGAGCTTCCTTGGCCAGTCCTAGTAAAGTCCGAAGTGCCTTCAGTTATAGTGTTTTAACATGCGGCTGATGCCATGGCCAACCCTCTAACCATATTCATATATTATCTACCGATTTCATCTTATATTTAGCTTTTGTTATATGCATATTACCTTATTTTGTTTCTGGATGTGGCAGTGACGAAATTCTTCTCAAGTGTCCTCTCTGTGTACTGAGAGGTGACTGAAAAATCTGTCAATGTTGATTGGTGAATGATATTCCATCGTCTTATCGTGCATTTAGTAGAAATCAACAGTCGGAATACTGAATTAGAAGGCTAAGTCCCTACATTTGTTTATTTCTAGCTACAAAGCTGTTAGAAGTATGCAAGGAACCGCTGCTACCCCTGTCCTTTTTTTTTTTTTTTTTACAATTATGACCATCCGGTTTATTTCAGTAAAATATCGGGTCATGTGATACATATATATATATATATATATATATATATATATATATATATATATATATATATATATATATATATATATATATATATATATATCAAATAAGCACATTACATATGTGAAAACATGAATAATATTTTTTCCCCGACCGGGACTCGAACCTAGGACTTATGATTACTAAGTCAAGGCGCTACCACTACACCACAGAGGGTTAAAAGGAATCCAACCTTATAGCTTATATCTGCTATACTTAGGAATGAACGCATTCTATCTGAATGCCACTATGTTCATATTACAGATTCCCCAACCTCACTCGTGGCTTCATTTTAGCATTTAATTCAATTCCCAATCTCATTCGGGCATGAAATATCAAATAAGCACATTACATATGTGAAAACATGAATAATTTTTTTACCCCGACCGGGACTCGAACCTAGGACTTATGATTACTAAGTCAAGGCGCTACCACTACACCACAGAAGGTTAAAAGGAATCCAACCTTATAGGTTATGTCTGCTATACTTAGGAATGAACGCATTCTATCTGAATGCCACAATGTTCATATTACAAATTCCCCAGCCTCACTCGTGGCTTCATTTTAGCATTTAATGCAATTCCCAATCTCATTCGGGCATGAAATATCAAATAAGCACATTACATATGTGAAAACATGAATATTTTTTTTACCCCGACCGGGACTCGAACCTAGGACTTATGATTACTAAGTCAAGGCGCTACCACTACACCACAGAAGGTTAAAAGGACTCCAACCTTATAGCTTATATCTGTTATACTTAGGAATGAACGCATTCTATCTGAATGCCACTATGTTCATATTACAGATTCCCGAACCTCACTCGTGGCTTCATTTTAGCATTTAATTCAATCCCCAATCTCATTCGGGCATGAAATATCAAATAAGCACATTACATACGTGAAAACATGAATAATTTTTTTACCCCGACCGGGACTCGAACCTAGGACTTATGATTACTAAGTCAAGGCGCTACCACTACTAGTCCCGGTCGGAGTAAAAAAAAAAAAATTATTCATATATATATATATATATATATATATATATATATATATATATATATATATATATATATATATATATATATATATATATATATATATATATATATATATATATTTTTGAAGAATATAAAGATAAAATAACGGCATATAAATAAAGCAAAAGAAACGAAGATGTACTAAATATTACGACTGGAGTCCAGTCGTAATATATAGTACATCTTCGCTTCTTTTTGTGGTATATTTATGGGCCATTTTTTGCTTCATATTGTGCTGTGATATAGCAGATTATTTTGCATATATATATATATATATATATATATATATATATATATATATATATATATATATATATATATATATATATATATATATATATATATATATATATATATATATATCCAATTCAGCACATTACATATGTGAAAACATGAATCATTTTTTACCCCGACCGGGACTCGAACCTAGGACTTATGATTACTAAGTCAAGGCGCTACCACTACACCACAAAAGGTTAAAAGGAATCCAACCTTATAGCTTTTATCTGCTATGCTTAGGAATGAACGCATTCTAACTGAATGCCACTCTGTTCATATTAAAGATTCCCCAACCTCACTCGTGGCTTCATTTTAGCATTTAATTCAATTCCCAATCTCATTCGGGGCATGAAATAACCAATTAATCACATTACATATGTGAAAACATGAATCATTTTTTACCCAGACCGGGACTCGAACCTAGGACTTATGATTACTAAGTCAAGGCGCTACCACTACACCACAGAAGGTTGAAAGGAATCCAACCTTATAGCTTATATCTGCTATACTTAGGAATGAACGCATTCCAACTGAATGCCACTATGTTCATATTACAGATTCCCCAACCTCACTCGTGGCTTCATTTTAGCATTTAATTCAATTCCCAATCTCATTCGGGCCATGAAATAACCAATTAAGCACATTACATATGTGAAAACATGAATCATTTTTTTATTCCGACAGGGACTCGAACCTAGGATTTATGATTACTAAGTCAAGGCGCTACCACTACACCACAGAAGGTTAAAAGGAATCTAACCTTATAGCTTATAACTGCTATACTTAGGAATGAACGCATTCTAACCGAATGCCACTATGTTCATATAACAGATTCCCCAACCTCACTCGTGGCTTCATTTTAGCATCTAATACAATTCCCAATCTCATTCGGGCCATGAAATAACCAATTAAGCACATTATATATGTGAAAACATGAATCATTTTTTACCCCGACGGGGACTCGAACCTAGGACTTATGATTACTAAGTCAAGGCGCTACCACTACACCACAGAAGGTTAAAAGGAATCCAACCTTATATATTATATCTGCTATACTTAGGAATGAACGCATTCTAACTGAATGCCACTATGTTCATATTACAGATTCCCGAACCTCACTCGTGGCTTCATTTTAGCATTTAATTCAATTCCCAATCTCATACGGGCCATGAAATAACCAATTAAGCACATTACATATGTGAAAACATGAATCATTTTTTACCCCGACCGGGACTCGAACCTAGGACTTATGATTACTAAGTCAAGGCGCTGCCACTACACCACAGAAGGTTAAAAGGAATCCAACCTTATAGCTTATATCTGCTATACTTAGGAATGAACGCATTCTAACTGAATGCCACTATGTTCATATTACAGATTCCCGAACCTCACTCGTTGGTTCATTTTAGCATTTAATTCAATTCCCAATCTCATTCGGGCCATGAAATAACCAATTATGCACATTACATATGTGAAAACATGAATCATTTTTTACCCCGACCAGGACTCGAACCTAGGACTTATGATTACTAAGTCAAGGCGCTACCACTACACCACAGCAGGTTAAAAGGAATCCAACCTTATAGCTTATATCTGCTATACTTAGGAATGAACGCATTCTAACTGAATGCCACTATGTTCATATTACAAATTCCCCAACCTCACTCGTGGCTTCATTTTAGCATTTAATTCAATTCCCAATCTCATTCGGGCCATGACATTACCAATTAAGCACATTACATATGTGAAAACATGAATCAGTTTTTTTACCCCGACCGGGACTTGAACCTAGGACTTATGATTACTAAGTCAAGGCGCTACCACTACACCACAGAAGGTTAAAAGGAATCCAACCTTATAGCTTATATCTGCTATACTTAGGAATGGACGCATTCTAACTGAATGCCACTATGTTCATAATACAGATTCCCCAACCTCACTCGTGGCTTCATTTTAGCATTTAATTCAATTCCCAATCTCATTCGGGCCATGAAATAACCAATTAAGCACATTACATGTGTGAAAACATGAATCATTTTTTACCCCGACCGGGACTCGAACCTAGGACCTATGATTACTAAGTCAAGGCGCTACCACTACACCACAGCAGGTTAAAAGGAATCCAACCTTATAGCTTATATCTGCTATACTGAGGAATGAACGCATTCTAACTGAATGCCACTATGTTCATATTACAGATTCCCCAACCTCACTCGTGGTTTCATTTTAGCATTTAATTCAATTCCCAATCTCATTCGGGCCATGAAATAACTAATTGAGATTGGGAATGGAATTAAACGCTAAAATGAAGCCACGAGTGAGGTTGGGGAATCTGTAATATGAACATAGTGGCATTCAGAATGAATGCGTTCATTCCTAAGTATAGCAGATATAAGCTATAAGGTTGGATTCCTTTTAACCTGCTGTGGTGTAGTGGTAGCGCCTTGACCTAGTAATCATAAGTCCTAGGTTCG
>JAXCGZ010004343.1:40000-50000 GCA_037179515.1 Halocaridina rubra
TAAACACAGACAGTTTTGGAAATAAGGAGCATGTTATATATATATATATATATATATATATATATATATATATATATATATATATATATATATATATATATATATATATATATATATATATATATATATATATATATATATATATTTTTTTTTTATTTTTTTAAGCAATATTCTTGACTAAAAGTAGGGTTGTGTATAAAATATTATTATTATTATTATTATTATTATTATTATTATTATTATTATTATTATTATTATTATTATTATTATTATTATTATTATTATTATCATTATTATTATCATTATCATTATTATTATTATTATTATTATTATTATTATTATTATTATTATTATTATTATTATTATTAGTAGTAGTAGTAGTAGTAGTAGTAGTAGTAGTAGTAGTAGTAGTAGTAGTAGTAGTAGTAGTAGTAGTAGTAGTAGTAGTAGTAGTAGTAGTAGTAGTAGTAGTAGTAGTAGTAGTAGTAGTAGTAGTAGTAGTAGTAGTAGTAGTAGTAGTAGTAGTAGTAGTAGTAGTAGTAGTAGTAGTAGTAGTAGTAGTAGTAGTAGTAGTAGTAGTAGTAGTAGTAGTAGTAGTAGTAGTAGTAGTAGTAGTAGTAGTAGTAGTAGTAGTAGTAGTAGTAGTAGTAGTAGTAGTAGTAGTAGTAGTAGTAGTAGTAGTAGTAGTAGTAGTAGTAGTAGTAGTAGTAGTAGTAGTAGTAGTAGTAGTAGTAGTAGTAGTAGTAGTAGTAGTAGTAGTAGTAGTAGTAGTAGTAGTAGTAGTAGTAGTAGTAGTAGTAGTAGTAGTAGTAGTAGTAGTAGTAGTAGTAGTAGTAGTAGTACCCATGCGAGTAGATTAAGAATAAATTCTTTTCAGAGTGAAATGAAAAGCTGGGAGAAAATGATTTCTTAATTCTCGACCATCTTTTATATCATGCCATAATTTGGCGAATAGATGGACTGATGGATAGAAGGCTGTATCTAGAGAGACAGTAAACCCTTCCCTTCCTTTTAGATTGTCTTATAATACTCTTATACAAGATATATGCAACTACTCCCATCCCTAGTGGCAAACAGAGAGGGGACTCGGTATAAATGCGTTCTCCCTTCTATACTGAAAATCTCATAACTGGTTTTAAAATCCTCCTAGATTTCTAGAGCGCCATTTTATGAGCCCTTTGATCTATTCACTCGGTTGTAATTCGGCAAGAATTATGGGTTGATAAAAGGATTTATATGTTTGTATGTGTGAAGTGGTGGTTCGCAGACTTGTGTGGGTGAGTGGAAGGTGGCTTCTTTATCTAAATGTATTTGTTTATGTGGATTAAATTTACTTATAATTTTTCCATTAAGTACCCTATATTATGAAAATAATGTGTAAAGTATGCAATTAATGTATGCATATCATTAGCACAATATTACTAATACGTTGGACATTTTTGAATAAAAATCATCTAGCTATGCATATACAAAGGTCATAATCGCTTTTATAAGGAGGTGGCCAAATCAGAGCACAACTTTGGCTCATAGCGGGAGGAAAGTACAGAGTAGGCTTACCTGGCTTCTTCGCTCCGTCACATTTATTTGCATAGTACAATGCGCAGGGGAACAAGCAGGTGGTATTCTTGTCCGAAACCGAAAGGAAAGAAAAACGACTATACCAATTAAGAGAAAAGGAGAGAACAAGCTATGGGAGGCAGAGGCCTGTTTGCTCCTCACTTGGAATGAAGCCACGCAATTCCAAGGAAGGAGGAAAAATTTGTAGAGTGAGGCAGTTCACCTCTTGACTTAGCTTGAACCCTCCCAGTTCCAAAAGGGAATGAAAAAATTGGAGAGAGAGAGAGAGAGAGAGAGAGAGAGAGAGAGAGAGAGAGAGAGAGAGAGAGAGAGAGAGAGAGAGAGAGAGAGAGAGAGAGAGAGAGAGAGAGAGAGAGAGAGAGAGAGAGAGAGAACATGAACAATGGGAGGCAGAGGCTATTCACATCCTAACTAGGAGTAAACCCAAACACTTCCAAGAAGGTAAGTAAAAATGTAGAGAAAGAGAGAAGTAACTCTGGGAGACAGAGACTCCTCATTAGGATTGGAGCCAACCCAATGCCATGCTACTACTACTAATACTACTACTACTACTACTACTACTACGACGACGACGACGACGATGACGACAACGACGACGACGAATAATAATAATAATAATAATAATAATAATAATAATAATAATAATAATAATTAATAATAATAATAATAATAATAATAATAATAATAATAATAGCAATAATAATAATAATAATAATAATAATAATAATAATAATAATAATAATAATAATAATAATGATAATACTGGACTAGTGGATATGGAGGTGAGCTGCAAATTGAAGTTAACAAATAAATGTCTGTGTGAGATGAAATGGGCAATGAGAAAGGTATTTAGAAGTGAATGCATAGAGCAGTTTATATGAAAGAGTAATTTATTTACGGCAATGTATGGAGGCAAGGACTTGGAATACAATAGAGGATGAGAAGCAAAACTGAATGGAGTGGAGGTGAGGTGTGTAAAAAGTGTGATAGATGTGTCAAGAATTGATAGAATGAAAAAGGAGAAGATGAGGCAAAGTACTGATGTTGGAAGAAATTTTTCAAATAAGTTAGACCAAAGAATGGTAAGATCTTTTTTGTTTTAATTAATGAAAGAATGAATTAAAAACGACTAGCGAAGAGAGTGTATAATACAGAAGTTAATGGACAAAGGTCGAAAGGCAGACGCAGAATCTGACTGATGGCTGGGGTGAAAAGGACACTGAGTGCAGGAGATACGTCATTGGAGCAGGGAAGGGAGAGTGCAAGGTATAGGGATAAATGGAAAAGGAGTGTGAAAAGGTGACGCCGGCCAAAGAGATTTCCAGCACCTGCTCAGTTCTGTAAACTGATACGGGTTGATGTGGGGAATTTTGTATGATGTGGAGCGGTGGGTTAAAACAATTATGGCTGTAGGGCCACACAGACGGAAGATTTCTGCATATTTACCCTGTGGGTGATTCAAACAGTGAGGCAAAGGAGGTGAAGGGCTTTCGGTGATCCCATATCCCCAAGGTGCTCATGGGGGTTATTTGGGAATATTAGCTTCTATTTAATGTGTGTGCTCTAATTCTAGGAAAAAGTCACCAGAGGAAAGAAATCCCCAACAGAAAAAATCCCCATGGAAAAAATCCCCTGTTATATAATCTCCCATGAGGAAAAACCTCCCTCTCAGTTCTGTTAAATAATATCGTTTCTAGTTTTGTTGTTTTCAGTGTAAAAGGACATATTTAAAAGTGTGATCCACCATATTTTATGAGTAGTATTAGTGTAGTTATGTGAACATTTTAGCATCTTATAAAGACACCATGGAATGCATCAGTTCAAATACAGGTGATTTCAAAACTGTCTTTGAACGTCCATGTATACGTGAAGCAAAGGGAATTAGCTAATAATGTAGCGTCATACGAGTGTGAACAATGTCGTTTTAATCCACAATGCAACGCAAAAATAAAATTAAAAGACCATGAAATTGGGGGTAGAGTGAATATATATATATATATATATATATATATATATATATATATATATATATATATATATATATATATATATATATATATATATATATATATATATATATATATATATATATATATATATATATATATATATATATATATATATATATATATATATATATATTATGAGTGTAACACCGGGACAGGCAAAAAAAATGCCCTTATCAATAAAAAAAGAAAACATTAAGACGAATTAAAAGGAAAAGATTAACAAGTCTGAAAGAATAGTCAAGCACTGAGGTCTTAGACATATGGCAGGATTACTCCCTGAGATGACTACAAATCCGATTTTTGAAGGTAGATAGGTCATAAGAATTAGGGAAGACAGAGGGAGGAAGAGAGTTCCAGAGTCTGGAATTAGATTGGAAAAAGCAGTCACCAAGCCGTCAGTACCTGTGAGACGAGACCGTTTGGCGAGTGTTAAGTTTCCTCGGCAGTGAGGGATATATATATATATATATATATATATATATATATATATATATATATATATATATATATATATATATATATATATATATATATATATATATATATATATATATATATATATATATATATATATATATATATATATATATTTCACGATACGCAAGTGCATATTGTAACTGTGGATGGTTATGGGTACGTAAAGAAATTTTAAGAAATTTTTGAGATCCTTAGTATTTTCGAAGGTATATATCTACTACTCATCTTCAGAGATATCTATGCCGCTGAAGATGAGTAGTAAATAATTATACTCAAAAGTATATATATATATGTGTGTGTGTGTGTGTGTGTGTGTGTGTGTGTGTGTGTGTGTGTGTGTGTGTGTGTGTGTGTGATTACCTAATTGTGATTACCTAATTGTGTTTACGGGAAAGAGCCCAAAGCTCGTATCTTCCCGTCTCCTGATCGGTTCCATTTTAGACTTAGTGATACTTATCGTACCTGTCCTTAAAACTATGGATTGAGATAGCATTAACTACCTCCTCGCTTAGCCAATTCCAATTATCAACTACTCTTACACTGAAAAAGTATTTCCTTACATCCTGCAAAGAAGTTTTCTTACGAAGCTTCAAACTATGACCTCTAGTTCTAGAGCCAGCCATATCGAAATATCGATCCCTATCCACTCTATCATAACCATGAAGGAATTTAAAGACTGTCACCATATCCCCCCTTACTCTTCTAGCTTCGAGTGATGGCAAGTCTAATTCCCTCAGCCTCTCATCATAACCGATATTGCGTATTTCTGGCACCAGTTTCGTGGCATGTCTTTGAACTGTGTGTGTGTGTGTGTGTGTGTGTGTGTGTGTGTGTGTTTGTGTGTGTGTGTGTGTGTGTGATTACCTAATTGTGATTACCTAATTGTGTTTACGGGAAAGAGCCCAAAGCTCGTATCTTCCCGTCTCCTGATCGGTTCCATTTTTAGACTTAGTGATACTTATCATACCTGTCCTTAAAACTATGGATTGAGATAGCATTAACTACCTCCTCGCTTAGCCAATTCCAATTATCAACTACTCTTACACTGAAAAAGTATTTCCTTACATCCTGCAAAGAAGTTTTCTTACGAAGCTTCAAACTATGACCTCTAGTTCTAGAGCCAGCCATATCGAAATATCGATCCCTATCCACTCTGTCATAACCATGAAGGAATTTAAAGACTGTCACCATATCCCCCCTTACTCTTCTAGCTTCGAGTGATGGCAAGTCTAATTCCCTCAGCCTCTCATCATAACCGAGATTGCGTATTTCTGGCACCAGTTTCGTGGCATGTCTTTGAACTTTTTCAAGCTTAGCTATGTGCTTTTTCAAGTGCGGATTCCAAAAGGGGGCTGCATATTCGAGTTTTGGCCTCACATAGGTTACATAAATATTTCTGAACATTTCCTTGTCCATGTGCCTGAAGGCTACCCTTACATTTGATAAGAATGCATATGCTGCCCTTACTACACCATTTATATGTATTTCTGGAGACAAATCTGCCAGTATGTTTACTCCTAGATCTCTCTCATTTTCTGTCTCTTGAAGTTGTACTCCAGCCACCGAGTAGTCAAGCTTGGGCCTTCTTGCACTTATACCCATTCTCATTACCTTACATTTTGAGGTATTGAATTTCATTAGCCACTTTTCTGACCACTCATGCAGACTATTTAGATCCTCCTGAAGTTCTCTACCATTGTTCTCGATTTTTTACTTTCTTCACAATCTTTGCATCATCTGCAAACATATTCATGAATGAATTTACAGACTCTGGTAGGTCATTTACATATACAAGGAACAAAAGTGGCCCTAAAACTGAACCCTGTGGAACTCCACTACTAACTCTTCTCCATTCAGACACTGAGTGTCTTACTTTAACCCTCTGTTCCCTTCCTTCTAAGTAAGTTTTTATCCATTCCAAGACATTTCCACCTATTCTAGCCATTGATTGCAGCTTCCCAATAAGTCTCCCATGTGGAACAGTGTCAAACGCTTTCTGGAAGTCTAGGAATATGCAATCTGCCCAGCCCTCTCTTTCCTGTAAGATTTGGCTTACCTCATCATAAAATTTTAATAAGTTTGTTACTGTTGATCTTCCTTCTCTGAAGCCATGTTGCCTCACTGACAAAAAGTTGAAGGATTCCAAGTGAAGAGAGATATGTTTCCTTAGTAGTTTCTCCATAAGTTTGCAAACTATGCTGGTCAAGGAAACTGGTCTATAGTTCAGAGCCGTATCCCTCCTTCCCTTTTTGAAGATAGGTATCACATTTGCTTGTTTCCAGCATCTTGGAATCTCCCCCGACTCCAGTGACTCCTTAAATATGATACTTAGTGCCACTGATATTGTGTTTGCGCATTTTTTAAGCACATGAGGGGATATGTCATCAGGACCTGTAGCTTTATGAACATCTAAATCCATCAGCGCTTTGCATACCTCTGTGGCTGTAAGGTTGATGTTCTCTAATACCGGCCCTTGAGCTTCTATCACTGCAATCTGAGGGGGTGGGGTATTTTCTACTGTAAATACTGACTGAAACTCCTTGTTCAATTCTTTGCAGATCTCTTCGTCCGTCTCAGTGATGCTTCCATCCGCTCTCTTTAGCCTTAAAACCTGTTCTTTTACCTTCAGTTTTCCTCTGATAAAACTGTGGAAAAGCTTGGGATTTTCTTTAGCCTTCCATAAAGTTAAATGTAATGTATGTCATGAATATGGTCATAAGAGTAGATTATGTAAAAATAATGATTATTATTAGAATCATGGCCAAGAAGACAGTGCCGATGTGAAAGTTACTTGTAAATATAATGATAGATTATCTGTCGTACATATAAATGCACAATCCCTGTTATCCCATATACTAGAAATTGAACATATGCTTGTACAAGAAAATATTGATGTTCTTTGCATTAGCGAATCATGGCTGTATCCGTCAATTAACAATGCATTTATTAATATTCCTTCATATAATATTTATCGCTATGACAGTGGTAGAGGTGGAGGTGTATGTTTATATGTTAAAAATTATTTGAAGGCCACTGAACTAAATCTTGAAACTGAGAAGCACGAAGGAGTGGAAGATAAATGGATCTCTGTCCAACATAAAAAGTTCCCTTCTATTATCATAGGCTGCGTGTACCGCCACCCCAAAGCCTCGGTAACCTCTTTTAGCTATATTTTGGACGTTTTTAAGGAGATAATTTTAAAAAAACAAACCTGTTTTTATATATGGCGATTTTAATGATGATCAACTAAAAAGAGAAAATAAAATGAGTAGACTTATTAAGAATTTAAATCTAGAACAGATTATAAATAAACCAACTAGAATCACTCCCACTTCAGTTTCCCAAATCGATCTAGTAATAACAAACTCCAAACATATGATAACTAAGTGTGACGTAATGCCAAGCCCTATAGCAGACCACGAGGAAATTGTAACGTCCCTAAATATTCGCAAACCAAAGAGACAACCAATCTTTAAAACATTCAGATGCTTAAGAAATTATTCACAAGAATTACTTTGTAGTTTACTTATGAATGAAGTACATAAATTAAATGAAATTCTATATACCGATAATATTAACACACAAGTAAATATTTTAACCAGTGTCTTATCATCATGTATAGATCGATGTGCACCACTCGTGACAAGAGAAATATTTCGTCCCCCCGCTCCTTGGATAACAGATGACATAAAAAACATTATGAAAGAAAGAGACAAACTGCAAAATGAAGTAAAACTACAAAGAGATAATATCCCTTTAAGAGAAAAGTTTACAGAGCATAAGAAACAAGTAAAATCATTATTAAGTAACAGTAAGAAACAGTATTACAAAAATGAATTTCAAAACGCTAAAGGCAATATCTCTGATACATGGAAAATTGCTAAAACCATGCTTTCCAATAACTGTAATAAAAGTAGTAACATATCAATTATACCCGATGAGGTAGATGTAAGTGCTAAAGCAGAAGAGTTCAATAATTTTTTCGCTGAAGTGGAGAAAAAAACATTTGAAAAAACAAAAAAAGAAATAATAAATGAAATCAATAATAGTAATGGTGGTAATAATAATGATGATGGTAGTAGTAATAATAATAGAAATGTTGATAATGGTGTAAATAATAATGATGGTGGTAATAATGGTAATGATAATAGTGATGATGGTAGTAATAATAATAATAATGTTCAAGAACATAGTGCATTCAATAGAAGTAATGATGTCTTTAACCCTACTACAGTAGATTGTAATACAGTAATCTTAGTAATTAAAAATCTGAAAGACTCTAATGCATATGGATCAGATGGAATTTGTTTTCGTTTTATTAGAGATTCATTATTTGTAATAGCTTATTATCTGACGGTAATAATCAATACTTCCATAGTTACCAATATCTACCCAGATTTATGGAAAAATCCCCATGTAATTCCTGGTTTTAAAAATGGAAATCCTGACGACGTCTCTAACTATAGACCAATCTCTTTACTACCAATTTTATCAAAGATACTTGAAAAGATTGTTGCAAATCAGTTAAGTGAGTTTCTTGAAAAAAATAAACTTATTGCAAAAAGTCAACACGGTTTCAGGCCAAAATTATCAACTGAAACTGCCTTATTGAAAATATCAGATGAAATATACAAAAATATAGATAATAAGAAAATATCATTGCTACTACTACTAGAAAAATGCAAAAATGCAAAAAAATGAACATTGACCCAAGCTGGTTCGAGAACTATTTAAAAAACCGCTACCAGTCAGTCAGAATAAAAGATGTAGTCTCAAGTCGCAAGAAGGTATTGTTTGGGGTCCCTCAGGGATCGATCCTAGGACCTATACTTTTTCTAATATATGTAAACGATCTAGTAAAATATTTACCTAACTGTTATGTCATTCAATATGCTGACGATACTCAAATCTTAATTGAAGGAGAAATTAATGATTTAGAAAATATTATTCGTAGAGCAGAAGAAATTTTGTATATGGCTAAACGTTACTTTCTAAAAAATGGTCTGTTACTTAATGAAACTAAAACCCAATCTATTCTTATCGGATCCAGACAATTATTATCAGAAGTTGATGACAATCTTCATATAAATTTTAACGGTAATATCATTAAGCCAATGAACTCGGTAAAGAACCTAGGTGTCTATTTTGACCGTTACATGAATTTTGAAATGCATATAGATGAAATTTATAAAAAAGTAATGGGTACTCTAATATATCTAAATAGGGTAAAAGACTCATTTGAAACATCAACTCGTATAATAATTGTCCAGTCCTTAGCTATGAGTTTAATTAATTACTGTCTCAAAGTTTGGGGATGTACAAATAAGACTCAATTACAAAGAATACAAAAGTTACAAAACTTTGCAGCACGAGTGGCTGTTGGCAATGTAAGAAAATACGAGCACATCTCTCCTGTTTTAAAAGATCTAGAATGGATAAAGATTAGAGATAAATATGTTTTTGATATATGTACCTTTGTTTTTAATATACTAAGAAACAATATTCCTGATTGCTTGTATAATTTTTCTACAGTAAGCTCAGTTACCGGGTTAACTACCCGTCAAGGGGAAGATTTATTAGTACGAAGGTCTAAAACTGATATTGGCTCAAGAGATATAAACATTCGTGGACCTCATTTATATAATCAGCTTCCCAGAGAACTAAAAAATGCTGGTTCAGTGTATACTTTTAAATATAATCTTAAGAAGTTGCTCTTAAAGGAAGATTTTACTTGTAAATTTTAATGGTACACTCATCTTTATGATTTGTTTGTTTTAGTATGTCTATATCGTACACCACAGATGTCTATCTGGAATATATATGTATCTTATTTAAATACCCAATGTACATTGGAATAAAGGATTATTATTATTATTATTATTATTATTATTATTTTACTTAGGTAGTCATTTCTTGCTCTTTTGTAGGTTTGCCAG
>JAXCGZ010004343.1:52500-55835 GCA_037179515.1 Halocaridina rubra
GAGAAGAAAAAAGTAGCAGCTAAAGGAAGTGGCAGAAAAAAGAGAATGGTACGCAGTAAGGAAAAGAAATGCTGGAAAAATAGTCATAGTAATGAAGACTTGGGCCCGATTTCTTAAACAGCGTAAGCCTAGGATACCATATTGTTAGTTAGCTAGACACACAAATGGATTTCATAAATGCATCTGATGCGGTTCTCTGTATGGCTAGGATCCCGTACGGGATCCTAACCATACACAGAACCACGTCAGATGTGTTTATGAAATCCATTTGTTTGTGTCTAGCTAACTAACAATATGGTATCCTAGGTTTACACTGCTTAAGAAATCGGGCCCTAGAAAAATGACAGGACAAGGCCCTGAGGTGACAATAGATCAGATATTTGAAGGAAGAAGGGTCATAAGAGTTAGGGAAGACAGTAGGAGGACAAGAATTACAGAGGCTAGAGGTGGAATTAAAGAACCAGTTACTGCACTGGATAATCTGGGAACTTGTATATAGATACAGATGAATATTAAAGAACGAAAGATTGGAATCTATTTTAATAAGTTATTTAGATAATAAAATCAGTTCTAATATATTCCCGGCCTGCAACTCTCCTTAATAGAATATATTTGTATGTGTGTGTGTGTGTGTGTGTGTGTGTGTGTGTGCGTGTGTGTGTGTGTGTGTCTGTGTGTGTGTGTGTGTGTGTAAATTAAGAACGTAAAGGTTAGGCAATTTAATGAATGGTGTTATAATCCAGTAAGGTAGAAAAGAAATAATATAAATGGCCAGATAAATAAATAAATCTATTATATGTGATAAGATAGGAAAGCAGAATGTAGGTGATTAAATAAATGTAAAAATAACAAAATAGTTAATATTGAGAATGAGCCCTTAAAAATGAATAAGTAATTCATTAGTGAATATGAAAATAAATAAGTAAATGTATTTACACAAATGAATGATTTATAAATAAAAAAATATATAAATAAAGAAGAAGATTAATAAATAAAAGATAAATGAAAATAAAAAAAGCCTTCACTTAGTATACAAATATTCCTCTTTGCATATCTGGAGGAATATCTGCCCTCCGCAGCCAGCTTGGTTTCTGATATAGCTATGAGGTTTACAATATTCTCCACTCCACGACCACAAAGAAAGAAAAAACGTAGAAAGGAGGAAGAGAAAAAGAATGTGTAAGAATATAATGAGCGGAAAGAGAAGGAAAAGAAATAGCGTAGAGTAATGGAAGTAAATAACTGGGTCAAGGGAAATTGAAGAAAGAAACGCAAAAGAATAAGAAAGGGAGGAAGAGAGAGCAAAGGAGAGGAGAGAAAGAAACCTAAAAAGAAGAAAGATAATAGAAGGAATAGTAGACGTGAGTAAAGGAATGAAAGAGACGAATGATATATGAGGGAGAGGATATGGAAGTAACATGAAGAGGAATATGACTAAAAGAAGAAGAAGAAGAAGAAGAAGAAGAAGAAGAAGAAGAAGAAGAAGAAGAAGAAGAAGAAGAAGAAGAAGAAGAAGAAGAAGAAGGTGTATTGAATTCCACAAAAATTCCGTTGAATTCTTCTTTTGGTCATATTTTCATCGGTCTTACCAACATCTGGGGACCAAACAACCAGAAGCGTTGGACCCAGAGTTTCAATTCACTAACACATTATTTTGCGGTATTCTTGATGCCAGATTATAGCCAAGAGGAGCACTGTTATCTGAGTGTTTCCTCTATAGGTAAAGCTGAAGTTATTGTTCTTCCTTTTTACACCGAGGTGTGCATTTCCTCCCATAACAATAATTTCACAATCTCCCATTAGAAATAAACTCAAAGTTTCAATTCACAAGCAGAGTGTATGGTATTCTGGTCAATGATAAACAAAAGAACGCCGTTGCTGATTTTTGCGATACCCTCCACACCTGAGGTATATTTTGTTATCATCACAATTTATATTTCTTTCACCAAACTAAAAAAAAAAATCCAAAATATAAAGAAAAACAAAGACCCGGAATTTAAATTTACTGACATTATTTTCAGATATTCTTATCAGTTTATAGCCAAAGCATTACTTGTACCTGATTTTTACCACATGCATTTCAAACCTGAGGCAATTGTTTTTATTCCCCTGAAAAGAGGGATTTTTCCTCCCACAAAAGAGTGAACTTATAGTTCCAGATTACCCTTATTCCGTACATGCATATACATGGTCCTATTCCCCCTTGTAAAGGGGTGGGTGAGCCAAGAAACACTCAATCACCGCGATCAACACATACCTCTACTACCTCTCTTAGCTCCATTGGGATAAATGGTTGTCAAATTTCCCCCCTACCACCCTGCTTGGGTCACCCATTAGGCATGCGGTAAAGGATATTCTACAGTGAGGCCCGACAGCCGCAGCTGGTTTACCCCCATCGCCTCATCACATGACAGCTCCCCTCTCACCCGCCCACCATAGTTCACTGAGCTAGCATTTGCGAGAAATCCTTTTCACCCGTTTCATTTATACACAAACTTGTTCCACTCATACCTATCTCTTGCACGCAGTCTTCCCTGCTCCACTGACACTCCACGTGCATCCAATGCCCTTTTCATGCCATCCATCCATCCCATTCTAAGTCTTGCTCTTAGTCTAACTTCAACCACTTCTGAACTCCACACTCTCTTCCATTTGCGTAGATCACTCATCCTTTCCATATTCCAAACCTGCGGTTTTTATTCTTTGTTATTCCCACAAAGAAGATTTTCCTTTCCACACATTTTCAACAATACCTAATTGACTTATCCCATTTCATAAAGCAGTGCTCAAAAACCCAATGTTTCAGTTCACAAACATACTGTGAGATATTCTGTTGGTATACAACCAAAGGGCAGTGTTACATGATTTTCATAACATATTTTTTCTCCTTAAATGCCACTATAGAAAGGGTTATTTGCTTAATATTTCCATAAAATACCAGCAATGGTGTTTAATTTTTGTGTGGGTCACACAAAACTTTTCTGTTTTCAGATTTTTTTTCACAATTACTGTATATATATATATATATATATATATATATATATATATATATATATATATATATATGTATGTATATATGTATATATATATATAATATATATATATATATATATATATATATATATATATATATATATATATATATATATATATATATATATATATATATATATATATATATATATATATATATATATATATATATATATATGTGTGTGTGTATATGTGTATATGTGTATATGTGTATATATATATATATATATATATATATATATATATATATATATATATATATATATATATATATATATATATATATATATATATATATATAT
>JAXCGZ010004344.1:0-12500 GCA_037179515.1 Halocaridina rubra
ATCGGTTCCATTTTAGACTTAGTGATACTTATCATACCTGTCCTTAAAACTATGGATTGAGATAGTATTAACTACCTCCTCGCTTAGCCAATTCCAATTATCAACTACTCTTACACTGAAAAAGTATTTCCTTACATCCTGCAAAGAAGTTTTCTTACGAAGCTTCAAACTATGACCTCTAGTTCTAGAGCCAGCCATATCAAAATATCGATCCCTATCCACTCTATCATAACCATGAAGGAATTTAAAGACTGTCACCATATCCCCCCTCAATCTTCTAGCTTCGAGTGATGGTAAGTCTAATTCCCTCAGCCTCTCATCATAACTGAGATTGCGTATTTCTGGCACCAGTTTCGTGGCATGTCTTTGAACTTTTTCAAGCTTAGCTATGTGCTTTTTCAAGTGTGGATTCCAAAAGGGAGCTGCATATTCGAGTTTTGGCCTCACATAGGTTACATAAATATTTCTGAACATTTCCTTGTCCATGTGCCTGAAGGCTACCCTTACATTTGATAAGAATGCATATGCTGCCCTTACTATGCCATTTATATGTATTTCTGGAGACAAATCTGCTAGTATGTTTACTTCTAGATTTCTCTCATTTTCTGTCTCTTGAATTTGTACTGCAGCCACCGAGTAGTCAAGCTTGGGCCTTCTTGCACTTGTACCCATTCTCATTACCTTACATTTTGAAGTATTGAATTTCATTAGCCACTTTTCTGCCAACTCATGCAGATTATTTAGATCCTCCTGAAGTTCTCTACCATTGTTCTCCTTTTTTACTTTCTTCACAATCTTTGCATCATCTGCAAACATATTCATGAATGAATTTACAGACTCTGGTAGGTCATTTAGATATACAAGGAACAAAAGTGGCCCTAAAACTGAACCCTGTGGAACTCCACTACTAACTCTTTTCCATTCAGACACTGAGTGTCTTACTCTAATCCTCTGT
The DNA here is from genome assembly GCA_037179515.1 of Halocaridina rubra. Lineage (NCBI taxonomy): Eukaryota > Metazoa > Arthropoda > Malacostraca > Decapoda > Atyidae > Halocaridina > Halocaridina rubra. Next base: position 956 of record JAXCGZ010004344.1, read on the forward strand.
TCCCTTCCTTCTAAGTAAGTTTTTATCCATTCCAAAACATTTCCACCTATTCTAGCCATTGATTGCAGCTTCCTAATAAGTCTCCCATGTGGAACAGTGTCAAACGCTTTCTGGAAGTCTAGGAATATGCAATCTGCCCAGCCCTCTCTTTCCTGTAAGATTCGGCTTACCTCATCATAAAATTCTAATAAGTTTGTTACTGTTGATCTACCTTCTCTGAAGCCATGTTGTCTCACTGACAAAAAGTTGAATGATTCCAAGTGAAGAGAGGTATGTTTCCTTAGTAGTTTCTCCATAACTTTGCAAACTATGCTGGTCAAGGAAACTGGTCTATAGTTCAGAGCCGTATCCCTCCTTCCCTTTTTGAAGATAGGTATCACATTTGCTTGTTTCCAGCATCCTGGAATCTCCCCTGACTCCATGTATGTATGCATGTATGTATGTATGTATGTATGTGATTACCTAATTGTGATTACCTAATTGTGTTTACGGGAAAGAGCCCAAAGCTCGTATCTTCCCGTCTCCTCATCGGTTCCATTTTAGACTTAGTGATACTTATCATACCTGTCCTTAAAACTATGGATTGAGATAGTATTAACTAACTCCTCGCTTAGCCAATTCCAATTATCAACTACTCTTACACTGAAAAAGTATTTCCTTACATCCTGCAAAGAAGTTTTCTTACGAAGCTTCAAACTATGACCTCTAGTTCTAGAGCCAGCCATATCAAAATATCGATCCCTATCCACTCTATCATAACCATGAAGGAATTTAAAGACTGTCACCATATCCCCCCTCAATCTTCTAGCTTCGAGTGATGGTAAGTCTAATTCCCTCAGCCTCTCATCATAACTGAGATTGCGTATTTCTGGCACCAGTTTCGTGGCATGTCTTTGAACTTTTTCAAGCTTAGCTATGTGCTTTTTCAAGTGTGGATTCCAAAAGGGAGCTGCATATTCGAGTTTTGGCCTCACATAGGTTACATAAATATTTCTGAACATTTCCTTGTCCATGTGCCTGAAGGCTACCCTTACATTTGATAAGAATGCATATGCTGCCCTTACTATGCCATTTATATGTATTTCTGGAGACAAATCTGCTAGTATGTTTACTTCTAGATCTCTCTCATTTTCTGTCTCTTGAATTTGTACTGCAGCCACCGAGTAGTCAAGCTTGGGCCTTCTTGCACTTGTACCCATTCTCATTACCTTACATTTTGAAGTATTGAATTTCATTAGCCACTTTTCTGCCAACTCATGCAGATTATTTAGATCCTCCTGAAGTTCTCTACCATTGTTCTCCTTTTGTACTTTCTTCACAATCTTTGCATCATCTGCAAACATATTCATGAATGAATTTACAGACTCTGGTAGGTCATTTAGATATACAAGGAACAAAAGTGGCCCTAAAACTGAACCCTGTGGAACTCCACTACTAACTCTTTTCCATTCAGACACTGAGTGTCTTACTCTAATCCTCTGTTCCCTTCCTTCTAAGTAAGTTTTTATCCATTCCAAAACATTTCCACCTATTCTAGCCATTGATTGCAGCTTCCTAATAAGTCTCCCATGTGGAACAGTGTCAAACGCTTTCTGGAAGTCTAGGAATATGCAATCTGCCCAGCCCTCTCTTTCCTGTAAGATTCGGCTTACCTCATCATAAAATTCTAATAAGTTTGTTACTGTTGATCTACCTTCTCTGAAGCCATGTTGTCTCACTGACAAAAAGTTGAATGATTCCAAGTGAAGAGAGATATGTTTCCTTAGTAGTTTCTCCATAACTTTGCAAACTATGCTGGTCAAGGAAACTGGTCTATAGTTCAGAGCCGTATCCCTCCTTCCCTTTTTGAAGATAGGTATCACATTTGCTTGTTTCCAGCATCCTGGAATCTCCCCTGACTCCATGTATGTATGCATGTATGTATGTATGTGATTACCTAATTGTGATTACCTAATTGTGTTTACGGGAAAGAGCCCAAAGCTCGTATCTTCCCGTCTCCTCATCGGTTCCATTTTAGACTTAGTGATACTTATCATACCTGTCCTTAAAACTATGGATTGAGATAGTATTAACTACCTCCTCGCTTAGCCAATTCCAATTATCAACTACTCTTACACTGAAAAAGTATTTCCTTACATCCTGCAAAGAAGTTTTCTTACGAAGCTTCAAACTATGACCTCTAGTTCTAGAGCCAGCCATATCAAAATATCGATCCCTATCCACTCTATCATAACCATGAAGGAATTTAAAGACTGTCACCATATCCCCCCTCAATCTTCTAGCTTCGAGTGATGGTAAGTCTAATTCCCTCAGCCTCTCATCATAACTGAGATTGCGTATTTCTGGCACCAGTTTCGTGGCATGTCTTTGAACTTTTTCAAGCTTAGCTATGTGCTTTTTCAAGTGTGGATTCCAAAAGGGAGCTGCATATTCGAGTTTTGGCCTCACATAGGTTACATAAATATTTCTGAACATTTCCTTGTCCATGTGCCTGAAGGCTACCCTTACATTTGATAAGAATGCATATGCTGCCCTTACTATGCCATTTATATGTATTTCTGGAGACAAATCTGCTAGTATGTTTACTTCTAGATCTCTCTCATTTTCTGTCTCTTGAATTTGTACTGCAGCCACCGAGTAGTCAAGCTTGGGCCTTCTTGCACTTGTACCCATTCTCATTACCTTACATTTTGAAGTATTGAATTTCATTAGCCACTTTTCTGCCAACTCATGCAGATTATTTAGATCCTCCTGAAGTTCTCTACCATTGTTCTCCTTTTTTACTTTCTTCACAATCTTTGCATCATCTGCAAACATATTCATGAATGAATTCACAGACTCTGGTAGGTCATTTAGATATACAAGGAACAAAAGTGGCCCTAAAACTGAACCCTGTGGAACTCCACTACTAACTCTTTTCCATTCAGACACTGAGTGTCTTACTCTAATCCTCTGTTCCCTTCCTTCTAAGTAAGTTTTTATCCATTCCAAAACATTTCCACCTATTCTAGCCATTGATTGCAGCTTCCTAATAAGTCTCCCATGTGGAACAGTGTCAAACGCTTTCTGGAAGTCTAGGAATATGCAATCTGCCCAGCCCTCTCTTTCCTGTAAGATTCGGCTTACCTCATCATAAAATTCTAATAAGTTTGTTACTGTTGATCTACCTTCTCTGAAGCCATGTTGTCTCACTGACAAAAAGTTGAATGATTCCAAGTGAAGAGAGATATGTTTCCTTAGTAGTTTCTCTATAACTTTGCAAACTATGCTGGTCAAGGAAACTGGTCTATAGTTCAGAGCCGTATCCCTCCTTCCCTTTTTGAAGATAGGTATCACATTTGCTTGTTTCCAGCATCCTGGAATCTCCCCTGACTCCATGTATGTATGCATGTATGTATGTATGTGATTACCTAATTGTGATTACCTAATTGTGTTTACGGGAAAGAGCCCAAAGCTCGTATCTTCCCGTCTCCTCATCGGTTCCATTTTAGACTTAGTGATACTTATCATACCTGTCCTTAAAACTATGGATTGAGATAGTATTAACTACCTCCTCGCTTAGCCAATTCCAATTATCAACTACTCTTACACTGAAAAAGTATTTCCTTACATCCTGCAAAGAAGTTTTCTTACGAAGCTTCAAACTATGACCTCTAGTTCTAGAGCCAGCCATATCAAAATATCGATCCCTATCCACTCTATCATAACCATGAAGGAATTTAAAGACTGTCACCATATCCCCCCTCAATCTTCTAGCTTCGAGTGATGGTAAGTCTAATTCCCTCAGCCTCTCATCATAACTGAGATTGCGTATTTCTGGCACCAGTTTCGTGGCATGTCTTTGAACTTTTTCAAGCTTAGCTATGTGCTTTTTCAAGTGTGGATTCCAAAAGGGAGCTGCATATTCGAGTTTTGGCCTCACATAGGTTACATAAATATTTCTGAACATTTCCTTGTCCATGTGCCTGAAGGCTACCCTTACATTTGATAAGAATGCATATGCTGCCCTTACTATGCCATTTATATGTATTTCTGGAGACAAATCTGCTAGTATGTTTACTTCTAGATTTCTCTCATTTTCTGTCTCTTGAATTTGTACTGCAGCCACCGAGTAGTCAAGCTTGGGCCTTCTTGCACTTGTACCCATTCTCATTACCTTACATTTTGAAGTATTGAATTTCATTAGCCACTTTTCTGCCAACTCATGCAGATTATTTAGATCCTCCTGAAGTTCTCTACCATTGTTCTCCTTTTTTACTTTCTTCACAATCTTTGCATCATCTGCAAACATATTCATGAATGAATTTACAGACTCTGTTAGGTCATTTAGATATACAAGGAACAAAAGTGGCCCTAAAACTGAACCCTGTGGAACTCCACTACTAACTCTTTTCCATTCAGACACTGAGTGTCTTACTCTAATCCTCTGTTCCCTTCCTTCTAAGTAAGTTTTTATCCATTCCAAAACATTTCCACCTATTCTAGCCATTGATTGCAGCTTCCTAATAAGTCTCCCATGTGGAACAGTGTCAAACGCTTTCTGGAAGTCTAGGAATATGCAATCTGCCCAGCCCTCTCTTTCCTGTAAGATTCGGCTTACCTCATCATAAAATTCTAATAAGTTTGTTACTGTTGATCTACCTTCTCTGAAGCCATGTTGTCTCACTGACAAAAAGTTGAATGATTCCAAGTGAAGAGAGATATGTTTCCTTAGTAGTTTCTCCATAACTTTGCAAACTATGCTGGTCAAGGAAACTGGTCTATAGTTCAGAGCCGTATCCCTCCTTCCCTTTTTGAAGATAGGTATCACATTTGCTTGTTTCCAGCATCCTGGAATCTCCCCTGACTCCATGTATGTATGCATGTATGTATGTATGTATGTATGTGATTACCTAATTGTGATTACCTAATTGTGTTTACGGGAAAGAGCCCAAAGCTCGTATCTTCCCGTCTCCTCATCGGTTCCATTTTAGACTTAGTGATACTTATCATACCTGTCCTTAAAACTATGGATTGAGATAGTATTAACTACCTCCTCGCTTAGCCAATTCCAATTATCAACTACTCTTACACTGAAAAAGTATTTCCTTACATCCTGCAAAGAAGTTTTCTTACGAAGCTTCAAACTATGACCTCTAGTTCTAGAGCCAGCCATATCAAAATATCGATCCCTATCCACTCTATCATAACCATGAAGGAATTTAAAGACTGTCACCATATCCCCCCTCAATCTTCTAGCTTCGAGTGATGGTAAGTCTAATTCCCTCAGCCTCTCATCATAACTGAGATTGCGTATTTCTGGCACCAGTTTCGTGGCATGTCTTTGAACTTTTTCAAGCTTAGCTATGTGCTTTTTCAAGTGTGGATTCCAAAAGGGAGCTGCATATTCGAGTTTTGGCCTCACATAGGTTACATAAATATTTCTGAACATTTCCTTGTCCATGTGCCTGAAGGCTACCCTTACATTTGATAAGAATGCATATGCTGCCCTTACTATGCCATTTATATGTATTTCTGGAGACAAATCTGCTAGTATGTTTACTTCTAGATCTCTCTCATTTTCTGTCTCTTGAATTTGTACTGCAGCCACCGAGTAGTCAAGCTTGGGCCTTCTTGCACTTGTACCCATTCTCATTACCTTACATTTTGAAGTATTGAATTTCATTAGCCACTTTTCTGCCAACTCATGCAGATTATTTAGATCCTCCTGAAGTTCTCTACCATTGTTCTCCTTTTTTACTTTCTTCACAATCTTTGCATCATCTGCAAACATATTCATGAATGAATTCACAGACTCTGGTAGGTCATTTAGATATACAAGGAACAAAAGTGGCCCTAAAACTGAACCCTGTGGAACTCCACTACTAACTCTTTTCCATTCAGACACTGAGTGTCTTACTCTAATCCTCTGTTCCCTTCCTTCTAAGTAAGTTTTTATCCATTCCAAAACATTTCCACCTATTCTAGCCATTGATTGCAGCTTCCTAATAAGTCTCCCATGTGGAACAGTGTCAAACGCTTTCTGGAAGTCTAGGAATATGCAATCTGCCCAGCCCTCTCTTTCCTGTAAGATTCGGCTTACCTCATCATAAAATTCTAATAAGTTTGTTACTGTTGATCTACCTTCTCTGAAGCCATGTTGTCTCACTGACAAAAAGTTGAATGATTCCAAGTGAAGAGAGATATGTTTCCTTAGTAGTTTCTCTATAACTTTGCAAACTATGCTGGTCAAGGAAACTGGTCTATAGTTCAGAGCCGTATCCCTCCTTCCCTTTTTGAAGATAGGTATCACATTTGCTTGTTTCCAGCATCCTGGAATCTCCCCTGACTCCATGTATGTATGCATGTATGTATGTATGTGATTACCTAATTGTGATTACCTAATTGTGTTTACGGGAAAGAGCCCAAAGCTCGTATCTTCCCGTCTCCTCATCGGTTCCATTTTAGACTTAGTGATACTTATCATACCTGTCCTTAAAACTATGGATTGAGATAGTATTAACTACCTCCTCGCTTAGCCAATTCCAATTATCAACTACTCTTACACTGAAAAAGTATTTCCTTACATCCTGCAAAGAAGTTTTCTTACGAAGCTTCAAACTATGACCTCTAGTTCTAGAGCCAGCCATATCAAAATATCGATCCCTATCCACTCTATCATAACCATGAAGGAATTTAAAGACTGTCACCATATCCCCCCTCAATCTTCTAGCTTCGAGTGATGGTAAGTCTAATTCCCTCAGCCTCTCATCATAACTGAGATTGCGTATTTCTGGCACCAGTTTCGTGGCATGTCTTTGAACTTTTTCAAGCTTAGCTATGTGCTTTTTCAAGTGTGGATTCCAAAAGGGAGCTGCATATTCGAGTTTTGGCCTCACATAGGTTACATAAATATTTCTGAACATTTCCTTGTCCATGTGCCTGAAGGCTACCCTTACATTTGATAAGAATGCATATGCTGCCCTTACTATGCCATTTATATGTATTTCTGGAGACAAATCTGCTAGTATGTTTACTTCTAGATTTCTCTCATTTTCTGTCTCTTGAATTTGTACTGCAGCCACCGAGTAGTCAAGCTTGGGCCTTCTTGCACTTGTACCCATTCTCATTACCTTACATTTTGAAGTATTGAATTTCATTAGCCACTTTTCTGCCAACTCATGCAGATTATTTAGATCCTCCTGAAGTTCTCTACCATTGTTCTCCTTTTTTACTTTCTTCACAATCTTTGCATCATCTGCAAACATATTCATGAATGAATTTACAGACTCTGTTAGGTCATTTAGATATACAAGGAACAAAAGTGGCCCTAAAACTGAACCCTGTGGAACTCCACTACTAACTCTTTTCCATTCAGACACTGAGTGTCTTACTCTAATCCTCTGTTCCCTTCCTTCTAAGTAAGTTTTTATCCATTCCAAAACATTTCCACCTATTCTAGCCATTGATTGCAGCTTCCTAATAAGTCTCCCATGTGGAACAGTGTCAAACGCTTTCTGGAAGTCTAGGAATATGCAATCTGCCCAGCCCTCTCTTTCCTGTAAGATTCGGCTTACCTCATCATAAAATTCTAATAAGTTTGTTACTGTTGATCTACCTTCTCTGAAGCCATGTTGTCTCACTGACAAAAAGTTGAATGATTCCAAGTGAAGAGAGGTATGTTTCCTTAGTAGTTTCTCCATAACTTTGCAAACTATGCTGGTCAAGGAAACTGGTCTATAGTTCAGAGCCGTATCCCTCCTTCCCTTTTTGAAGATAGGTATCACATTTGCTTGTTTCCAGCATCCTGGAATCTCCCCTGACTCCATGTATGTATGCATGTATGTATGTATGTGATTACCTAATTGTGATTACCTAATTGTGTTTACGGGAAAGAGCCCAAAGCTCGTATCTTCCCGTCTCCTCATCGGTTCCATTTTAGACTTAGTGATACTTATCATACCTGTCCTTAAAACTATGGATTGAGATAGTATTAACTAACTCCTCGCTTAGCCAATTCCAATTATCAACTACTCTTACACTGAAAAAGTATTTCCTTACATCCTGCAAAGAAGTTTTCTTACGAAGCTTCAAACTATGACCTCTAGTTCTAGAGCCAGCCATATCAAAATATCGATCCCTATCCACTCTATCATAACCATGAAGGAATTTAAAGACTGTCACCATATCCCCCCTCAATCTTCTAGCTTCGAGTGATGGTAAGTCTAATTCCCTCAGCCTCTCATCATAACTGAGATTGCGTATTTCTGGCACCAGTTTCGTGGCATGTCTTTGAACTTTTTCAAGCTTAGCTATGTGCTTTTTCAAGTGTGGATTCCAAAAGGGAGCTGCATATTCGAGTTTTGGCCTCACATAGGTTACATAAATATTTCTGAACATTTCCTTGTCCATGTGCCTAAAGGCTACCCTTACATTTGATAAGAATGCATATGCTGCCCTTACTATGCCATTTATATGTATTTCTGGAGACAAATCTGCTAGTATGTTTACTTCTAGATCTCTCTCATTTTCTGTCTCTTGAATTTGTACTGCAGCCACCGAGTAGTCAAGCTTGGGCCTTCTTGCACTTGTACCCATTCTCATTACCTTACATTTTGAAGTATTGAATTTCATTAGCCACTTTTCTGCCAACTCATGCAGATTATTTAGATCCTCCTGAAGTTCTCTACCATTGTTCTCCTTTTGTACTTTCTTCACAATCTTTGCATCATCTGCAAACATATTCATGAATGAATTTACAGACTCTGGTAGGTCATTTAGATATACAAGGAACAAAAGTGGCCCTAAAACTGAACCCTGTGGAACTCCACTACTAACTCTTTTCCATTCAGACACTGAGTGTCTTACTCTAATCCTCTGTTCCCTTCCTTCTAAGTAAGTTTTTATCCATTCCAAAACATTTCCACCTATTCTAGCCATTGATTGCAGCTTCCTAATAAGTCTCCCATGTGGAACAGTGTCAAACGCTTTCTGGAAGTCTAGGAATATGCAATCTGCCCAGCCCTCTCTTTCCTGTAAGATTCGGCTTACCTCATCATAAAATTCTAATAAGTTTGTTACTGTTGATCTACCTTCTCTGAAGCCATGTTGTCTCACTGACAAAAAGTTGAATGATTCCAAGTGAAGAGAGATATGTTTCCTTAGTAGTTTCTCCATAACTTTGCAAACTATGCTGGTCAAGGAAACTGGTCTATAGTTCAGAGCCGTATCCCTCCTTCCCTTTTTGAAGATAGGTATCACATTTGCTTGTTTCCAGCATCCTGGAATCTCCCCTGACTCCATGTATGTATGCATGTATGTATGTATGTGATTACCTAATTGTGATTACCTAATTGTGTTTACGGGAAAGAGCCCAAAGCTCGTATCTTCCCGTCTCCTCATCGGTTCCATTTTAGACTTAGTGATACTTATCATACCTGTCCTTAAAACTATGGATTGAGATAGTATTAACTACCTCCTCGCTTAGCCAATTCCAATTATCAACTACTCTTACACTGAAAAAGTATTTCCTTACATCCTGCAAAGAAGTTTTCTTACGAAGCTTCAAACTATGACCTCTAGTTCTAGAGCCAGCCATATCAAAATATCGATCCCTCTCCACTCTATCATAACCATGAAGGAATTTAAAGACTGTCACCATATCCCCCCTCAATCTTCTAGCTTCGAGTTATGGTAAGTCTAATTCCCTCAGCCTCTCATCATAACTGAGATTGCGTATTTCTGGCACCAGTTTCGTGGCATGTCTTTGAACTTTTTCAAGCTTAGCTATGTGCTTTTTCAAGTGTGGATTCCAAAAGGGAGCTGCATATTCGAGTTTTGGCCTCACATAGGTTACATAAATATTTCTGAACATTTCCTTGTCCATGTGCCTGAAGGCTACCCTTACATTTGATAAGAATGCATATGCTGCCCTTACTATGCCATTTATATGTATTTCTGGAGACAAATCTGCTAGTATGTTTACTTCTAGATCTCTCTCATTTTCTGTCTCTTGAATTTGTACTGCAGCCACCGAGTAGTCAAGCTTGGGCCTTCTTGCACTTGTACCCATTCTCATTACCTTACATTTTGAAGTATTGAATTTCATTAGCCACTTTTCTGCCAACTCATGCAGATTATTTAGATCCTCCTGAAGTTCTCTACCATTGTTCTCCTTTTGTACTTTCTTCACAATCTTTGCATCATCTGCAAACATATTCATGAATGAATTTACAGACTCTGGTAGGTCATTTAGATATACAAGGAACAAAAGTGGCCCTAAAACTGAACCCTGTGGAACTCCACTACTAACTCTTTTCCATTCAGACACTGAGTGTCTTACTCTAATCGTCTGTTCCCTTCCTTCTAAGTAAGTTTTTATCCATTCCAAAACATTTCCACCTATTCTAGCCATTGATTGCAGCTTCCTAATAAGTCTCCCATGTGGAACAGTGTCAAACGCTTTCTGGAAGTCTAGGAATATGCAATCTGCCCAGCCCTCTCTTTCCTGTAAGATTCGGCTTACCTCATCATAAAATTCTAATAAGTTTGTTACTGTTGATCTACCTTCTCTGAAGCCATGTTGTCTCACTGACAAAAAGTTGAATGATTCCAAGTGAAGAGAGATATGTTTCCTTAGTAGTTTCTCCATAACTTTGCAAACTATGCTGGTCAAGGAAACTGGTCTATAGTTCAGAGCCGTATCCCTCCTTCCCTTTTTGAAGATAGGTATCACATTTGCTTGTTTCCAGCATCCTGGAATCTCCCCTGACTCCATGTATGTATGCATGTATGTATGTATGTGATTACCTAATTGTGATTACCTAATTGTGTTTACGGGAAAGAGCCCAAAGCTCGTATCTTCCCGTCTCCTCATCGGTTCCATTTTAGACTTAGTGATACTTATCATACCTGTCCTTAAAACTATGGATTGAGATAGTATTAACTACCTCCTCGCTTAGCCAATTCCAATTATCAACTACTCTTACACTGAAAAAGTATTTCCTTACATCCTGCAAAGAAGTTTTCTTACGAAGCTTCAAACTATGACCTCTAGTTCTAGAGCCAGCCATATCAAAATATCGATCCCTATCCACTCTATCATAACCATGAAGGAATTTAAAGACTGTCACCATATCCCCCCTCAATCTTCTAGCTTCGAGTGATGGTAAGTCTAATTCCCTCAGCCTCTCATCATAACTGAGATTGCGTATTTCTGGCACCAGTTTCGTGGCATGTCTTTGAACTTTTTCAAGCTTAGCTATGTGCTTTTTCAAGTGTGGATTCCAAAAGGGAGCTGCATATTCGAGTTTTGGCCTCACATAGGTTACATAAATATTTCTGAACATTTCCTTGTCCATGTGCCTGAAGGCTACCCTTACATTTGATAAGAATGCATATGCTGCCCTTACTATGCCATTTATATGTATTTCTGGAGACAAATCTGCTAGTATGTTTACTTCTAGATCTCTCTCATTTTCTGTCTCTTGAATTTGTACTGCAGCCACCGAGTAGTCAAGCTTGGGCCTTCTTGCACTTGTACCCATTCTCATTACCTTACATTTTG
>JAXCGZ010004344.1:17500-55795 GCA_037179515.1 Halocaridina rubra
TAAGTCATGAGAAATAATGAGATGAGCGAACGTAATGAAAGAGTGAATCATTGAATGAAGGTTAAAGAGGATGACAGTGTAAATGAGAATAATGAATACTAATGAGTTTGTAATGAATGAATGAATGAATGTATGAATGAAGGTATGAATGAATAAATAAATACATGGATGTATGATAGAATAAATAAATTAATGAATGATGAAGGTATGACTGCATAAATAAGCAATTGTATGAATATATAAGCAAATTAATGGAGGAATGAGTGAACATTTTAATGAAGGTATGAATGAATAAGGTATAAAGAAAAGAAATAAATGCTGGAAGGTATAATTGAATAAACGTGTGCTTTAAAGAAATAAAGAATGAATTATTGAAAATTAAAAAAAAATACTGATTGAGAGAGAATGGAATTGAGTGCAAGGAAGCAGGGGAGATAACGAAAAGTGTATGAAGATACCTCCGTGGCCGTGTGATAGTTCACGACTTTGATTCGTCAGGTCATCAGTTTTAGACCCTCCAGTGTCTGAGGATAAGAAGGGCATTCACTCGGGGTATTAGTCACACTTTGACAAAAACAAAATCTTTCAAAAGGAGGCACCATCCAATCCCTTACTAGAAATGGGAGTCAACGACGTAAAACCGGATCAATGACTATTATGTAGGCAATGAAGAAATGAACGGGCAAAATATAGATTTACAGGCATGCATCTGAATATACTTATAATCTAATTATAAATGTTTAGTGCATAATAATAAGAATAATAATGCATTTTAAAATATGTTAGCAGGTGAAGCAAAGTTGTGGAGAAAGTAAGAGACGAAGATAGAGGGAAAGACCTTCAGCAAAATCTTAATTGTCATACAAGTGGCTTTTGAGATTCAGTACTTCAAAATGTAAAGTAATGAGAATGGGCAAAGGTGCAAGAATGCCCCTCATTTGGTATTCAATCACGGGAGAGGAGCTTCAAGAATTTGTAGACTAAAAAAATTAAACTGGGGTACATACATTAGCGGATTTGTCCCAGGAAATGCATATAACTGATATAGTATAGACAAGATATGCTTCTCAAATATAAGTCATATGGAAAAGGAAATGACATGTGTGGCGTAAGCTGGAATATCTAGCACCCATCTAGAAAACGCAATTCGAATACCAATTAAGATAATTAGAGAAAGTACAAGACATTCTACGAATCTGGTGAAAGAGATACGTAATCTCGATTATGAGGTAAGGCTGAGGGAGTTGGACTCACCACCTTTCGAAGCTAGAGAATAGAAGGGAATTATGGTAATGGTTTTTATTCCTTCATGGTTTTGAGAGATTGGACTGGGATTACTATGTTGATATGGGTGGCTCTAGAAATAAAGGTCACAGTTTGAAGCTTCATAAGTATATATATATATATATATATATATATATATATATATATATATATATATATATATATATATATATATATATATATATATATATAGTATGTATGTATGTATATATACATATAATACATATAATATATACATACATACATACGCACTCCCGTAAGCACGCGCTCGCACACATGCATACACACTGTTGTATATAACCCACCAAGGAACCAACATAGGCTAGAAGTTTATGAGGAAAGTCATATAGGTACTATTGAAGTCAAACTCAGTTGATAAGATTGCACGGGAGAGAAAATGTAGGATTTGATTATGGGAGCTTTTAATTATAGAGAGATAAATTAGATAGATCTTGACCCACACACTGGGGAGGACTCATTCGGGGCAAGATTCCTAGACTGCGTACAAGGGAGTTTCCTACACCAACATGTATTGGAACCAACGAGGGCCAGGGGTGAGATGAACCATCTCTGTTTGATCTAGTATTCACAGGTAAAGTGTTGGATATTGAAAAAATTTAATATGAATCAATTATTGAAAATAGTGACTACTGTGTGTTGTTGATGGAGAATATCATCGAAGATATTCTGCCTGAAAGTAAAGGCACTGAGGACATGAGGGGGAATAATCCGAAAGGAGATTACATCAAAATTAATTAGCTTTTTGCAGTAACTGACTGGAGGACTTTATATAGCAAGAAGTCTGCCCAAGAAATGTACAACATCTTTTGTGAGGAATATGGGAAGATAGTAGATTGTTGCATACCTTCCGACAAAGTAGGAGTTGTTCATGCCAGAGAGAAATGGTTCGATAATGAGTGTAAAAGAGCTAAGGAGTGAAGAGGCAAATGATGGAAAAGGTATAGGAGAATAAAAAGTATAAATGCCTGTCAGATTATAAAAGAGCAAGAAATGACTACCTAAGTAAAGGAAGAGAGGCAGAGAGAGACTACGAAAGGGATATCACCAGGTAGGTTAAAGAAAATCCCAAACTCTTCCACAGCTTTATCAGAGGAAAACTGAAGGTCAAAGAACAGGTTTTAAAGCTAAAGAGAGCTGGTAAAAACATCACTGAGATGGATGGAAAGATCTAAAAAGAATTGAACAAGTAGTTTTAGTCAGTATTTACAGCAGAAAATATCCTACCCCCTCAGATTGCAGAGATAGGAGCTCATGGGCCGGTATTAGAGAACATCATATTTCAGCTACAGAGGTATGTAAAGTGCTGATGGAGTTATATGCCCATAAAGCTACAAGTCCTGATGATGTTTCCCCTTATGTATTTGAGAAATACGCTAAATTAATATCAAAAGTACTATGTATCATATTTGAAAAGTCGCTGGAATCTGGGGAGATTCCAAGATGCTGGAAACAAGTGAACGTGGTATCTATCTTCAAAAAGGGAAGGAGGGATACAGCTCGAAACTATATACCTGTTTCCTTGGCCAGCATAGTTTGCAAAGTTATGCAGAAACTACGAAGAAAACACATCTCTCTTCACTTGGAGTCTCAAGTTTTTGTCAGGAGACAAAATGGCTTCAGAGAAGGTAGATCTATAGTCACAAACTTATTAGAATTTTAGGACTAGGTAAGCCGAATCTTACAGGAAAGAGAGAGCTGGGCATATTGCACATTCCTAAACTTCCAGAAAGCTTTTGATACAGTCCCACACGGGAGACTTATTAAGAAGCTGCAAGCAGTGGCAAGGATAGGTGGAAATGTCTTTGAATGGATATAAACTTACTTAGAAGGAAGGGAACAGAGGGTTAAAGTAAGACACTCAGTGTCTGAAAGGAGAAAGGTTAGTAGTGGAGTTCCACAGGGTTCAGGTTTAGGGCCATTTTTGTTCCTTGTATATGTTAATGACCTTTTAGAGTCTGTACGTTCATTCATGAATATGTTTCCAGATGATACAAAGATTGTGAAGAAAGTAAGAAACGAAAACATTGGTAGAGAACTTCAAAAAGACCCAAACAGTCTGCATGAGTGGTCAAAAAAAGTGGCTAATAAAACTCAATACTTCTAAATGTAAGGTAATAAGAATGGGCACAAGCGTGAGAAGGCCGAAACTTGAATACTCAATAGCAGGATCAGAACTTCAAGAGACAGAGAATGAAAGAGATCTAGGAGTAAACAAACTGTCAGATTTGTATTTGGAAATGCATATAAATGACATAATAAGGGCAGCATATGTTTTCTTAGCAAAAGTAAGGGAAGCCTTCAGGCACATGGACAAGGAAATGTTCAGAAATATTTATGTAACCTATGTGAGGCCAAAGCTTGAATATGCAGCCCCCTTTTGGAATCCAGTCTTGAAAATTTTCAAAGACATACCACGAAACTGGTGCCAGATATACGTAATCTCAGTTATGAGGAGAGACTGGGGGAGTTAGACTTACCATCACTCGAAGCTAGAAGAATGGGGGGAAATATGGTGACGGTTTTTAAATTTCTTCATGGTTATGAAAAGTGGATAGGGATCGATATTTTGATATGGCTGGCACTAAAACTACAGGTCATAGTTTGAAGCTTCATAAGAAAACTTCTTTGCAGGATGTAAAGAAGTACTTTTTTAATGTAAGAGTAGTTGACGACTGGAATTCACTAAGCGAGGAGATAATTAATGCTAACTCAATCCATAGTTTTAGGGACAAGTATGATAGGTATCACTAAGTACATAAATGGAACTGACCAGGAGACGGAGAGTTACAAGTAGAGGGTTTTTTCCCGTAAGCATAATTAGGTAAGTGCTTACATACATTCATACATACATACATACATACATTCACAATGTATAAAATGGAGGAACTTACGCTGTTCCCATATTTTCCTTCCACTTGTGAATGAAGCAAAGGAGCATGACGAAAAGAGCACCGGCAATGATGACGGATATGAGAAGCAACAAAAGATTGCCGACGAGGGAGGTGGCCGAGGCAGCGGAGGGGGCAGAGGCCCTCAGTGGATGGTGCTCTCCTACTCCGCCCAACACTCCATTTAATCCAAGGGCTCCACCACCGCCTCTCCAACCATCACTACTCGTGTTCCTCTTGCTGGAGGAGGCCTCCTTTACACTGCCTCCCCCTTCCCCTCCTCCCTTTGATTCAGTAGCACCTGATGTGTTGCTACTGATGTGAATGCCAGTATTGCTGCTGCTGCTACCACTGCTGCCGCTGCTATTATCACTGATTCCACCTGAGGTTTTAGCACTAGCAGACACTTCACTGCCACCATTACTTTTCTCATCCACTATATCATGTGTGGTGGATGGCTTGGGAAGGTGTTTTATATGCGTCGTGGTATATAAGGGAGTACTGCTTTTCTTACTGTTACTAATGCTACTACTATTCGGAAAATAAGTAGTCACTCTTTCACTGCTATTACCAGTACGTGCGTACACTTCACAAAAACAGAAATAGCAAAGCCATAACCTTAGAGCTATCCTCGGATATCTGACTTGCGCCATTTTGCCATTGGATCTGAGAATCCTCTTCCGAGTCTTCTGTTTTGAAGCTGCTGCTGGACACACACACACGGATACACACACACAAACACACGAACACACTGCTGATGGAAAAGACCCTCCTCCTACTTCTCACACGTGGTTGACAATTATGGATTTATAGGGACATTTATGATCACCATCGAAAAGACTAAATTAGCCACAATACTCATGAATATTTCATTTAATATTAAAGAGGGAAATACCAAATGTGCGACTGGATTTATACGTTTCCAGGATATTTACTGAACTCATACTCTTTTTATATTTCTTAGTGAATATATAAGCCATAACATCCAAATCCATTTAAAAGAGTAATACATTTAGGAATGTATAAACCTTTTGCTCAAAGGAAAACGTATAATTAAAACTGGAAAAATCACCCAAAATAGTAATGTTTCAAATGTAATCGGGACTTCAGGGTATTTTGTTAATTTGGCTACATGGCAACTGAAAGAGGGGAAGTCAATACTAGCACAGGCGCGAAACATTTACCTGCAGGCAGCGAGGGGAGAGCGCGGGAAACCTGAAGTCGAACCGAGGGGATACTGGGGCAGTATATATAAATGCTCGAGTTTATATATATATATATATATATATATATATATATATATATATATATATATATATATATATATATATATATATATATATATATATATACTCGTGAGGGAAGATGGTTAGAGCACTTCCTCCATGCTCTCCTGCGTGTCGTAAGAGTCGACTATATGGGATGGAGCGAAAGGACTGGGAATCCCCTCCTCAATAGTTTTTCTTCCCAAAGAGTCGTAGTATTTTGCCTTGACTCAGCCACTCTCCTTTTAAGGGAAAAGTGGTTCATATACATATATATATATATATATATATATATATATATATATATATATATATATATATATATATATATATATATATATATATATATATATATGTGTGTGTGTGTGTGTGTGTGTGTGTGTGTGTGTGTGTGTGTGTGTGTATATATATATATATATATATATATATATATATATATATATATATATATATATATATATATATATATATATATATATATATATATATATATATATATATATATATTGGAAAATGCAACAATATTTTAAAATAGAGAAAATAATATAAGTAAATGAATAAATAAACATACACATAAATATATAAATATATCTGGAGACATGAGGTTGGAGATGAAAGGAGATTTCTAGATGCGAAGGAACAGGAAATTAATGAGTGGAGGAATAACTGAAATGTCCTTTGCGTCGCTCAGCGTTGAAGGCGATGAAGATTCGATAATGGAGAATGTATTTCAAATATTTTAATTTTGCATTCTATATTGCTACATACAATATGCATTGCAAGGCAGCATAAAGAAAAAACACATGCAAAGTTTTCTACAGATTTTGATACTTAAGGTAGTGAAATATTATAAAAAAATATATATATATATTTTTTCGTGGCAGTATTAAAGAACTATAAAATTACTTTGTAATAACTATAAAAGTAAAAATATATAATGTTCAACTTGAAAAAATGACTCAACAATTAATATAAATATAATATGATGAATCTCTCTCTCTCTCTCTCTCTCTCTCTCTCTCTCTCTATATATATATATATATATATATATATATATATATATATATATATATATATATATATATATATATATATATATATATATATATATATATTATCAAATAAGCACATTACATATGTGAAAACATGAATCTTTTTTTTTTTTTTTTTTTACCCCGACCGGGACTCGAACCTAGGACTTATGATTACTAAGTCAAGGCGCTACCACTACACCACAGAAGGTTAAAAGGAACCCAACCTTATAGCTTATATCTGCTATACTTAGGAATGAACGCATTCTAACTGAATGCCACTATGTTCATATTACAGATTCCCCAACCTCACTCGTGGCTTCATTTTAGCATTTAATTCAAATCCCAATCTCATTCGGGCCATGAAATTATCAAATAAGCACATTACATATGTGAAAACATGAATCATTTTTTTACCCCGACCGGGACTCGAACCTAGGACTTATGATTACTAAGTCAAGGCGCTACCACTACACCACAGAAGGTTAAAAGGAACCCAACCTTATAGCTTATATCTGCTATACTTAGGAATGAACGCATTCTAACTGAATGCCACTATGTTCATATTACAGATTCCCCAACCTCACTCGTGGCTTCATTTTAGCATTTAATTCAAATCCCAATCTCATTCGGGCCATGAAATTATAAAATAAGCACATTACATATGTGAAAACATGAATCATTTTTTTACCCCGACCGGGACTCGAACCTAGGACTTATGATTACTAAGTCAAGGCGCTACCACTACACCACAGAAGGTTAAAAGGAACCCAACCTTATAGCTTATATCTGCTATACTTAGGAATGAACGCATTCTAACTGAATGCCACTATGTTCATATTACAGATTCCCCAACCTCACTCGTGGCTTCATTTTAGCATTTAATTCAAATCCCAATCTCATTCGGGCCATGAGAAAAAAAAATGATTCATATATATATATATATATATATATATATATATATATATATATATATATATATATATATATATATATATATATATGTTGTTCCGGTTTTACATCACGGATTCCCTTTTCAACTAAGGGCTAGGACGGTTGCCTTCTTGCGAAGGACTTGTTTGGGTAGACATAATCGTTACCCTGAGTGCGTGCCCTTGCTAACCTCAGACCGTGACGGGGAGCGAACCTCGACCTGATGCCTCAGAGTCGCGGACGCTACCGCTTGAGCCACGGTGACTACACACTATATATATATATATATATATATATATATATATATATATATATATATATATATATATATATATATATATATAGATAGATAGATAGATAGATAGATAGATAGATAGATAGATAGATAGATAGATGTTCGTACTTATGTATGTATGCATGTATGTATGTATGCACGTATGAATGTATGTAATTACCTAATTGTGCTTACGGGAAAGAGCCCCAAGCTTGTAACTTCCCGTCTACTGATCGGTTCCATTTTGTACTTACTTACTTACTGTTGTTGTATGTATGTATGTATGTATGCATGTATTATGTATGTATGTATGTATGTATGCATGTATTATGTATGTATGTATGTATGTATGTATGTATGTATGTATGTATGTATGTATGTATGTATGTATGTATGTATGTATGTATGTATGTATGTATGCTACTTCTTCATTCAAATGACCAACATTATCCTAATAAGTAATCATATTGTAAAAGAAGTGGACGGAAGAGGAAGAGGGAGAAGACGAGAAGGAAGAAGAGGAGAGAAGTGGAGGAGGAGAAAGAAGTGAGTAACATCAAAAGTAAAACTTCAAAGGGATAAACCTCTTTAAATATCCGCTGTAAATGCTCTCTCTGGTGGCACATAAAAGACGTGTTAATAGTACGTGGAAGAGTCATTCATAAGTACAACTCCAAAGTGCCATTTGGCACACATTTACAATTAATTACTTTTTACATATTGTGAGGTCGTTAAGCTAATTCATTTTGTGCATAGGTTTTTTTTTTTTTTTTGGTAGGATGGTATAGGCATTTTTAGTATGGTATATGTGTTTTTGTGAATGTATATTTCTGTGCATTTGTGTATAACCAAAACGGCACTGTGCGAAGTTCCCTGTTTCCAAGCTCACCAAATACTGAGAAATTTCATATTTTTAAGTAGCTACTATATCATTTGATTTTGAATAATAAGGAAACTGCGATAATCTATAATGATATGATAATATTATCGTGACAGATAATGAAAGTAATAATGAAAACATGATATGAACTATTATAATTATCATCATCAAATTTTTCCCTCCAGCTACTAAAGTATCTATTCTTACTATTATTATTTATACTCAGACAACTTTTTAAAAATAACTCGGTAGCCGAGTGGTTGAAATACTTTACTCGGGAATTGACTATCCCCCGATCGAGCCCACCGTGGGGCACTAATAGGGCATCCACCCTTAATTCCCCATCCATCCTTTGTGTCTACACATACAACGAGATTACTGTTCCATGTGTTGCTTCCCATGATATATATCAAATTATTTATTTTCAATTGCCTCTCAGTATATAGATATCTCAGTCACAATAAACTAGTTAAAGAGAATTTTAAAAACTAGTATGAGATTATATATACTCGAGTACATCAATCTACGTAAGTTTACGGTATGGTACATGAAGAGAAAAAATATATATTTTTTTAAATACAATTGTCATTCAAGGGATTATAAAATACACACTTAAAGAATTTCAACTGAAAATTATTTTTATTCCAACAATAATATATCTACATATTTTTCAGAGCAACAACGCAATGTTTTGCGAATATAATGACAACAAGGGTGTATTTTAAAAGAAGATTCAATAAAAATGTGAGTACATATATTTGAGATCCATTCTTAGATGTGCAAGTAAAAAAGAATAAAAAGTCATGAAATATATTACAAGTATTTCAAAGCCATCGGAAAATGCTATACTATCAATCAGACTTCACTATTTACTGGTTAATTGATACAGGCACAAGCCTATATGCATAAGCATCACCAGTGTAACCATTTTGGGCCAATTCTACGGCATTTATTCCATCTAAATTTTCGCTGGTCACGAAGAGAGAACCAGAGATAATATCGCTTGTGAGACCTGATGAAAATTCTCCTCCGCTTGCAATCTGTGAAGATGAGAGTGAGGCTGAGCCTCCTTGGGTGTTTGTGCTTCCTATAGGGCTACTACTGAAGGGAGAACCCACTTGGCCTTCAACAGTACCGGGACTACGCTGAAATGTCGATGTTGATCCTGACTGAAACGATCCACTCTGCTGTGATGACACAAACTGACCTGGTTGGCGGTTTGATGAACTGGAGTGGAAGACAGGAGAGCCCAACTGAATATCAGTCTGTCTGGAGAAGCCAGATCCTCTTGATGGGGTGTTGTTATTTGCTGAAAAGGCAGGCCTATTTTCATCAGACTTGAAGGGTGTTCCTGCAGTTGAGATAGTTTGACTTGGCTGGCTTAATCTCTGAGTCCCAGAATTTCCAGGAGGATTTTCAGGACCTGAATCATCTACAGCTGATTCTTGTGCACCAAAGACAGGAGATTTTGATGCACTGCTTCCTGAAGAGAAGGATGAACTGCCAAAGGTAGGTCCTGAAGTCTGAGAGCCTGTGGATGGATTAACTGAATTAGAACCCGTTGATCCTCTACCAAATGATGAGACGGAGGAGATAGATGGACTACTGCTAAAACGGGATTGTTTGGATACTGCAGAACTGCTACTATCAGATGAAGAACCTCCAGAGATGGAAAATGTTGATGGGCTACCAAAAGAGGGACGAGATGAGCCAAATGAAGACTGAGAACTAACTGGAGATCCACTTGAAGCAGATCCTGAAGTAGTTCCCGTGTTCGAAAAAGCTGAGTTGCCACTTGGGGAGGAATTAATGCCAAAGTTGGGACTAGAACCTGCAGAGCCAGTGTTGAACGATAATGAGGATGATGCAGGTTTACCTGTAAAGCTAGAGGATCCACTCGATAAGATTCCTTGTGAATCAGAGCTAGATAAAGAAGAGCCTCCACTGGGGAAGCCTGAACTGCTAAATCGTGTGCCGGTGGTGCCAGATAAAGATGAACCTGAGCCAAACCGTGACCCAGACGATACTGTAGGAGAAGCAGAGCTAAATCGTGATCCAGATGAACCAGACCCAAATTGAGAACCAGACAAGCCTGAAGTAGACTCACCTTGCCCAAATCCAGAGTTTGAAGCCCCAGAGCCAAACCTAGAACCAGAGGAGTCTGAAGCAGATTAACCAGGAGCAAACTGGGAACTTAATGAATCAGACACAGAAGAACCAAATCGTGAGCCAGATAAGCCTGAAGCACCAGGTGTATCAGAGCCAAACCGTGCTCCTGATGGGCCAGATTCAGATGAAGCAGGGTTAAAGTGAGAACCAGATGAGCCTGAAGAAGCTCCAGAGCCAAATCGCAAACGAGATGATCCTGATGCAGATGAATTAGGACCTAATTCTGAGCTAGATGAACCTGAAGGAGACCTAGATGCAAATTGTGAACCAGATACCCGACGGGAAGATGCATCAGGAACAAATTGTGAACCAGTTGAGGAGGTAATAGGATCAGCATAACCTTCTTGGTAACTGACTTGAGCTTGGAAACCTGTCTGTCCATCAGCACGGTAATTGACAGTTCTTAGAGTGCCATCAGGTTGCACAAGAGAATAAGTGCCAATTAAGACACCATTATCCAAGGTCTCTTCATGCTGCTTTTCGTCACGGGTATCGTCACTCTTCACCTCATATTTGTAGTTAAATCTTAGACTGGGGTCGATTTCGCGTTGGGCCTGCTCTTGTAACTGTGTTCTTGCAAGCTCATTTGGATCTGAAGTTGGGTGTGATGCAACTAATGTAGCTGCAACTGCAACAACGAGAACCTGATGGAGAGGAACCATTATTTCAATAATGTATCAATAGACTGTACTTTGCACAACATATTTCATAACTGTAAAATAAAAAAAGGATCTTCACAAAAATGCTTTAAATGAAAATGAGCTACGTTAACTTTACCTTCAGAAGAACCATCCTTGTATGACACAGAAGGGGAAGTGTGCTTCACAACAGTCGCTGTTGATTTCTATACCCTGCAAAATCCTGTTGAACGTGAAAAACTGGATCTTCCCTTTCAAATATTATGTAATTGTCTTTATACGGGGAACTAACAAAAATAAAAGCTTCGAAGAACTAACTTTATTCTCCAAGTAAAAGGAAAATTATATATATATATATATATATATATATATAATATATATATATATATATATATATATATATATATATATATATATATATATATATATATTTAAATATATTTATATATATATATATATATATATATATATATATATATATAGTATATATATATATATATATATATATATATATATATATATATATATATATATATATATATATATATATATATATATATATATATATATATATATATATATATATATATATATATATATATATATATATATATATATATATATATATATATATATATATATATATATATATATATATATATTATATATATATATATATATATATATATATATATATATATATATATATATATATATATATATATATATATATATATATATATATATATATATATATATTTATATTTAAATATATATATATATATATATATATATATATATATATATATATATATATATATATATATATATATATATATATATATATATATATATATATATATATATATAAATATATATAGATATTTATATATATATATATATATATATATATATATATATATATATATATATATATATATATATATATATACATATATATATATATATATATATATATATATATATATATATATATATATATATATATATATATATGTATGTATATATATGAGTATGACACCGGGATAGGCAAGAAAACTACTCCTTCAATAAAGACCCGGGCATGAAGAAACCATTAAGACAAAGAAAAAATTAAAAGGTTCAAGACAAGGCAGAGATGAGGTAATGACACACAATCGGAAAAGGACAGGCTGAAAGAACAGTCGATGTACTGAGGACCTAGAGAGATGGCAGGAATAGGCCCTGAGGTGACGATAGATCCGTTTTTTGAAGGAAGATAGGTTATGAGAATTAGGAAAGACAGAAGGAGGAAGAGAATTTCATAGTGTGTAGGTAGATGGGAAGAAGCAGTTGATTCACCGACCAATCTGCGAGCTACAAATCTCCATACAGTACTGTGAGATGAGGCCACATGGCAAGTGTTACGCGACCTCAGCAGTGGGGGAGAGATGCAACTCGCCAACTCATAAGAGTAGTGATGGAAGTAGTAGTGATAGAAAAGGCAGGAGTAGGCCCTGATATGACGAGAGATCCTTTTTTTTTTTTTTTTGAAGGAAAATAGGTTATGAGAATTAGGAAAAACAGAAGGAGGGAGAGAATTCCAAAGTCCGGAGGTAGATGGGAAGAAGCAGTCGATGCACCGACCAAGCTGCGAGCTACAAATCTCCATACAGTAACTGTGAGACGAGGCCACATGGCGAGTGTTATGTGACCTCGGCAGTGGGGGAGGGATGCAACTTGCCAACTCATCAGAGTAGCGATGGAAGTAGTAGTGATAGAAAAGGCAGGATTAGGCCCTAAGATGATGATATATCCGTTTTTGAAGGAAGATAGCTTATGAGAATTAGGAAAAACAGTAGGAGAAAGAGAATTCCAGAATCTGGAGATGGATGGGAAGAAACAGTCGATTAACCGACCAATCTGCGAGCTACAAATCTCCATACAGTACCTATAAGATGTGGCCACTTGGTGAGTGTTACGCGATCTTGGCAGTGGGGGAGGGATGCGACTCACCAACTCATCAGAGTAGCGATGGAAGTAGTAGTGATAGAAAAGAGAAGGGCATGATACCTAACGACGAAGAGAAAGAGAATCAAGATTAAAAGTAAGAAAAGTGTCGTTAATGAATCTGACTGCATTAGTTTGAACCCTATCAAGGAGATAGGTATATGAGGACGCACCCAGATGTGCGAGCAGTATTCTAAGCAGGGACAGATAAGACTTTTATAGATCTTAAGTAACTGTAAAGAGTTAAAGTAATGACGAAAACGAAGCAGAACTCCCAATTTTTTGGATGCAGATTTAAAAATATGGATTATGTGATTTTTTTCAAGACAAGTTAGGAGCTATCTGGATTCTGAATATGTTAGTAAACGCAAGAGGGCAAACTTCATTGGTTTCGAAGACAATGAGACTATCAAGAGAAAATTATATAGAGATAGTCAGAAACTTTCTTGGAGGCATTAAATTTAACTAAATTTTGAGCGTCTCACTCAGATAACCTCTTCAAACCGGAGTTGAGAGCAGAAAAAAAAGTGATACGAGACTGTTTATGAGTAGCAGATGAATGTTATAAAAAGGCAGTGGAAAAATGAACTATAGAATCGTCAGCAAAGGCGTGAAGAAAAGAGAAGGATAGAGACTGAAGCAGATGATTGATGAAGAGAAGGAACAAATAGTAGGTGAAAGAACAGAGCCCAGTGGAACACCACTGGTAACGGGGAATGGGCTAGATGTTGCTCCGTCAATAACCACAGATATAAAATTGAAAATCAGAGAACAGAGAGAAGGGGTAAAGCCATAAGTAGGGATTCTGGCCAATAGAACCTTGTGCTAGACTCTAACAAAAGCCTTAGCGATATCGAGGGGGACGACAGAGGATTCCTCTTAGTTCCACAGATTAGATGACTAAACATGAGTAAGATAGGACTACAGATCACCAGTGGGTCTTGACTTGTGGAAGCCGTTCTGGCGATCAGAGATAAGCTAGTTAGATTCAAGACGTTCAAGAAGTGAAAATTGAGGAAATTTTCGAAAACATTATCGACTGAAGAGGTTATGACAATAGGTCGGTAGTTTGAATTAATAATAAAAAAAAAAAATATATATATATATATATATATATATATATATATATATATAGTATATATACGTATATATATATATAATATATATATATATATATATATATTATATATATATATATATATAAAATAGCCAATAAAATCAAAATATTTATAAAAGAGAATGTTATATCGAAGGATTATCTACCTTCCTTTTTGAAATGTATAGAATAAATGAAGTACAAAAGTTCGAAATCATCATACTGTATTCATAAAAACTTTGGTTTAGTGAGTCTTTATTTAAAGAGCGAGAGTACGAGAGGCTCTTCCTTAGAGGAAATGCATCTCTTCGTCAGAAATAATTTTTGGTATATAAGCTTTCGAAGACCACGAGCCTCCATCATCATACAAGTATATAAACATTTTATAACTATGCATAAATAAGAACTTATATATGCATATATATGTTACTTAGATAACTATTTTATAGGCTATATATAAATAAAAGCCAATATATATATATATATATATATATATATATATATATATATATATATATATATATATATATATATATATATATATATATATATATATATATATATATATATATATATATATATATATATATATATATATATATATATATATATATATATATATATATATATATATATATATATAAATATATATATATATATATATATATATATATATATATATATATATATATATATATATATATATATATATATATATATATATATATATATTAAAAGTAGGTTAGAATTACTACCCCCATCATCGGTTTTTTGCTACAACATTCATTTCTATAAACAAATAATCGTTACTATCCTTTCGACGGAGAGAGAGAGAGAGAGAGAGAGAGAGAGAGAGAGAGAGAGAGAGAGAGAGAGAGAGAGAGAGAGAGAGAGAGAACTGTATCATTTACCATTCTAAAACCTGTCTTCAGGAAGCCAGTCTAGAGAAGGAGAGAATTGCAGTGAGTATAACAGGACTAACCGGTCAATATGAGTAAGCTTAGGCATTTCACTAAACCAAAGTAGGGTTGAACATATTGTTGCTATGGATCTCTCTGTACTTATGATTATCTAATTGATGTTTTGGTGGAGCGAACATCAAGAGATAATCTTTCAGTTAAAAGCTTCCCAGTGTTCTGGAGGACCTGCTAAATGAGAACCTTTTGAGAGAAGCCTAAAAATTTGCTAACATGGTAATAATATGATAAAAAACAATAGTGGTTTCAATTGCTTACCATATGCGAGACTCTTATTCATTCAGTAATTTAACTTAGCACACCTATGCAATAACAATATACTCATGGACGCTGCCCCTTGAGGAAAAAAAAAAATTATTACATATGTCTGTCAGTTAATAAGCAGACAGGGATAATGGTTTGCGAGACATAATATAAATGTCAAATATGAATATTCGGCCTTTCTATGGCAAATAAACAGCCACTATCACAAAACACATACATTCCCAAGATTCACCAGTTATATCATCAGTATGAAAAAAAAATACATAACCTTGGCTCTCTAAAATTATAACAGAAGATTATTATCAGTAACTAAGATGGATATGACGCAAAGAAGCAAAAAAGTGAATTATATATATCAAATGAATAAAGAGATTATTTACTTCATCAATATAATATATAAATAAATACGCTTTAAGTCTGATTTATTCAGCTAAATGTTAGGGTTAATATTATCTATCAGTGATCTAGTGCTATTAGACTATGTTAATCTCCTAATCTCTTGGGTTCTTTCTAGCGTGTGGGTAATTATTTTTACAGTATTGTATTGTTGATTTCGTTTTCATGCCAAGTATATATGTCTGCCTTAACTGGTATTTATTAGTTATTGTTGTATATGTTAGGAGGGATCCTTCTAAAACTTTTTTGCAGGGATGCTAATTCGGTAGTTTGTTTTTTTTTTTTTTATAAGTTGTCACTTTAAGTCCCTATTTGGGTGTGGATGCAGACGGATTTAGCTTGGGTATTAAGGTTGGATCCCTTTCTTATTTCCCCTTTGTGGACTTGATTACGGGTCCATCAGTTCCCGAATCGAGCACTCTACCCTCATACACCAACAGCATCTGGTGTCCTCCAGCTGACATCTTTCGAAGTACTGACTGGCCACAATTTTACTTCACAAAAAGCGGCAATCATATCGTAGTATGGCCATTGGTAATGTATCAAATAAAGCTTGGACTTTGGACACTTTCAATAAACACCGCCTTCTACCAGAGATATGGAAGATAAATAAATAATATACTACAATACTTTAAGCACAAAACAGGCTGTATAATTCAGTGCGAGTTACATCATAAAACCTCCATAGCCACTTGAACAAGACATTGCAGATATACTTTCATTAGAATCTCACCCAACCACACAGCTTACAAAGTGACTCAGATTATCTGAGTCAGATATATTTTACTCTTCCTTCATCCCCATAGACCCCTCCTTCCATCACGGATTCAAGGAATCTAAGTGACTTGATATTTGATCCTCAAGGACGTCAACATATTATGAAAGCTGGTTTGAAGCTGAACTTCCTTTCTACACCCATATTTGCTCCATCATTATTTTTTTCTATTTCTTTGTAGGAATACTAAGAAATAATTGAAATGTTTTAGTATTACCTATTTTTTAAGTAATTCCAGTCAATGACGTCTGTATATTTTTCTGAAGAATATGTTGTCCCCAGAAGCAATTTTGATCCATACTGTATAGCATAAAAAAATTTCACAAATTCGTACAGGCAAATATTAATGATGATCCACTGAAAACATCCGCCAGTCCTGGCCTCCACTTACTAAACTGTCCTGAAAAGCCATCTATATGCAACGGTTACAGTCCCTCTTATACGGAAGC
Source organism: Halocaridina rubra (assembly GCA_037179515.1). Lineage (NCBI taxonomy): Eukaryota > Metazoa > Arthropoda > Malacostraca > Decapoda > Atyidae > Halocaridina > Halocaridina rubra. Next base: position 34,830 of record JAXCGZ010004344.1, read on the forward strand.
TGGCCGAGACAAAGCACACAACCATTCCCCTATGTTTCCCTCTATGCCAACACATTCAGCTTTCTTCTTACACACTTCAGATATTATCCTCTTAACTCTCCTTATTTCCAAAATCAAGCAAATTCATATCCAATTACTAGAGCTCTGCTATGACTGTTCATACTAGAACCCCCATAAACACCGAACTCATCATGGGAGCTAAATACAAAGGGAGGATTCACAGTCCCCTCGCTCCACCCTATTTAGTCATCTTTTATGATACAAAGGTAACACAGCACCAGTATACTTATCAACCACCCCAAGAGGAAGGAATTAAATATTTAGAGTAATAATGAAAGCGAGAAAGAACTCTGGGAGGAGGATGCTCAACTCCTCCCTTGAATAGAACAATAAAACTAAATAGGTGACAACCAATTTGCTAGATTCAGCGATATATAGTACAAAATCATGTCCACACTTAATTCAACGCAATGGCATATCCCGCTGGTAGGCCGGGGGCAAAAATGAAACAGGGTTCCATCACACTCAGTCCATACTCACTATTTGAATCGTCATGCCTACGAAAAACAACAGTAAGGAAGAAAAAAAATTGCACTTTTGGTCCACTCATTGTCATGCAGGGAGTAAAGGGGTGGAGTTCTTTCTTCACCACCATCATGGTTATATTATTAATACAAGGACCATTAATACAAACTCCTTTAAATATATGTTTATTCCTCAGGCTTTGGTGCCTTTATAATGACAAATTAAAAACTATCTACAACAGGACAATTTCTTTCAGGGGATTGTGTATATACAGCTGACACTCATGATCAGGCAATAACAATGAAACAACAGACTTCTTCCAAACTTCCATGAAATGAAAACCTATCTTTAGTTCTAAGTATTCAAGAAATATGTATAATTAAAAAAATTATTCGAAATAATTCACTCAATATCCACCTCAAAAATAAAAAAAAAATTACATGCTCATCTGCAAAATTTACTACAAAATTTAAGATTTTTCACCATATATGCACAGAATAAGCCCCTCTACATGCTGTGAAAAGAAAAAAAAAGATTTATTTTCATATCTTGACTGAGTATATACTACCATCTTCTGTGTAGTTTTGAAGCACTTATTCACTTTTCCTTTCAAAAAATAACATAATCACGTCTTAATGATAACTGGTCCAGAAGGAAAGAAAAAAAACCATCATTGCTATGTATTATTTAAATGCATGAAGAGGAAAAATTTTGACTAACAAAGTGACTATATTTTTCTCATTGTGCTTGGTACTGTCATCAAATTTACATCTGATCTAAATAAGGTACACTTGCCATGCTACCAACGGCACTCATGCTCAATTTTCCGCCAAGAGCTTTACTTAATGCCTGTAAGAAAAAAAAAAGTACAGTGAGTATAAAAATGGTTACAAATATAACTTAGATAATGTAACAGTCGCACATCAGAACCATATGATCATTAAATACTATATTAAAGTAAAATGCATTACTTTTTTTTAAGGATCTCCCCAATAATGACTTTTAACAAGTAAACACACTGCATATAAATTCTACTATCACAGTAAGCCACTATTATCCATTACAAAATCACAGGTTGACTCCTAGGGCAATAATAATTCACTAACAAAAGATTTATTAGTACTTTTACTGTACAGGATTAGTATTTACTTTTTTCATTTAAGTCATTACTATATATCCCACTGATAGAGCAAGGTGGTCAGAACTGTAGCAAAAGAACTGATGTAGCAGGGTTTCATCATATCCAGCCCATCCTCATATAGATGCTCAATGGCAAGATAAATAAAAATTCTGGGAATGGAGAGCTTAACACCCCCCTTCTTCCTTATACACTATCCTTACCATATGCAATTTTTTACTGCCAACCGATCAGGATTTATATGAGAGTTATTCGTCCTCTCTCAAGAACATTTTCTATGTAAGTCACACTTAGCAATGATTGCAAGGGCAACTGAGGTACGGGACAAGTGAAACCTTAGCACAGGTATTGTGAGTATGGAATTCATTCTTCCCATCCAAGAATTACGATTTTAGCAATCTTCTAAAAAGGGCTCGGAAAATGAGAAACAAAGTCTCTCCTATACTAACACGGATGTTTCTTTTAAATGGGGTCCCTGATTTAAGACAGGGTTTCGTTCCTGACAGCTGCCATAACCTGGATTTGATCCTAAGTCGGAAAACACCTAAATTTGAATCTAGATCCCCCCATCAATGCTAAAAATAATTACTCTAAACCATAGAAAAATAATCTAAGTTCTTAATCTAAGACAGAAAAATAGCAAAAGTACACTATACAGTATTGCTTACCATTACTACTGTGGTTGGCTTGCATCTGGATAACTGGATAACGTCAGCCCCCATATTCAACCTAACACCAGCGAACGAGCACAAGAACTATAATATGGCATACAAGAGGGAGGCGGGCGATGCTTCTTCTTCCGCCCTTTCCCATTTTCACATCATTAAACAATCTTTCGGTTTTCTCCTGAATCAACAGGAGGCTTACATTTTAATCATGGTGAAAGTATGTACAGTATTCACAGTGAATGAGCACGAGAAACAATATGGCAGAAGAGATGTTCAGGTTGAGAAGCAATGCCTTCACAACAGCGATTCTCTTAAAAATGCTTTCTTATTGTACTTTTTATGCTGTCGTTTGCTTCTCTATTTCTCCAAAATTTAAGTTTGTTCTTTAGTAAAAAAAAAAAAAAATAACGGATGCTGGTTTATTGTCATATAGCTTTCCGTTACTTTTCATTTCTGTCTCCATTTAGAGTACATTTTTAAACAAGACTTTTCTTGTACTTCATTTATCTAATTGCTAAGATCATTGCTTTTCATTTTCCTTTTTATATATTGTTTCGTAATAGATTCCAGTTCTTCATAGGTGATATTTATTTTATCCATAAATACTTTAGTTGATATTGCCCAATAATCCTTTTTCATGTATCATTTTATAGATATTACTCTTTTCATGAGTTTGTTTCTTTGATTTTCTTCTATATACCTGAGGTAATTTTTCTTCTTCTTCTCAGTCTAATTCCTTCAAATAAGCAAATACATACACAAATTAATGAAAAAAACCATTAACTTGATATATACGTATACAATAAAGCTGTGTGACAACATGTTCCAAAGGCCAACCTCAACAAACTTTTTCGCCTACAGATCGTATTTACGGCAATGTATTTGGTAATTTTATATATAAATTAAATCTAATTCCTTCAGTTAACAAAATATATAAACATATAAACAAATAAAACCATCAACTTGATAAAACATACACAACAAAACCGTGTGAAAAACGTATTCCAAAGGCCAATCTCAACAAACTTTTTCACCTAAAGACCGTATTTACGGCTACGTATTTGGTAATTTTGTAAATAAATTAATTCTAATTCCTTCAAATAACCAAATACATAAACAAATAAATATACAAAGCCATGAACTTTATATATATGAATACAACAGTGCTGCTAGCTGCGTATTCATCCACCACACTCACAAACTGTTCAGCGTGCACAGTTTAAATTTACCATACAAGCCAGGTAGGTCAAAAAATTTACTAATTAATAATTTATTGTCCTCTATCGTAACTGCGGGATCGCGTAACACGGGGAACATGTAAACCGGGGATCCCCTTTAGTTATTTCCTCAGGTGCGCAGAGTCATAAGGGTGGAAGCCTTTCATTTTGCTATTATAATGGATGAATTGTAATCTATATTACGGTACAGGTAGTCGTCGACTTACGACTTTGATAGGTTCCAACTGACCGGTCATAAGACAAATTGGTTGAAAGCCAGTCTATTTTAAATATATATATATATATATATATATATATATATATATATATATATATATATATATATATATATATATATATATATATATATATATATATATATATATATATATATATATATATATATATATATAATATATATATAATATATACATACATACATACATACATATATACATACATACATATATACAGTATGTGGTCCTGAGGATATTGTAAACATACACCAACTAGGTAAATATTCGAGGGAAGGAAAGCCGAGACCAACAAAAGTAACCTTTGAGAGAGGGGAGACATGTAGGGAAATATTGTTGAGAAAAAAAAGTCTAAAAGACCTTCAAGAATGCAAAGAAGTGTTCATTAGACGATACAGAACACAGGAAGAGATGGGAAAGATCAAAAACTTGTTGCAAGAGGCAAGAAGGTTAAATGATGAAAGAAATGAAGAAGAGAAGAAAAATTTTCGTTACGGAATACTTCCAGACAAAGGGGAGATAAAGAAGATAATGACAGAAGATCAGGGGATGGGGCCTCATTAAGATTGTTATACACAAATGCTGATGGATTAGCTGGTAAGGCAGTAGAATTAAAAGATAGGATTCACAACAGTAAGGCAGATATAGTAGCAATTACAGAGACTAAGTTGAGTGAGGACATAAACAGTGTCACAGTTTTTCCTAAGGGCTTCAGAATACTAAGGGTCGAAAGATCTGAGAGGACTGGTGGAGGGATAGCACTGCTCATAAGTGAGAGGATTCAAGTTGAAGAAATAAACTTGGCTATAGAAAGTGAGTTCAGGGAATTTCTTGTTGCTCGCATAAATACTGGGTCAGAGAGCATTATAATAACTGTTGTATACAACCCACCAAGGAACCAAAATAGGCTTGAAATTTATGAGGAAAGTCATATAGGTACGATTGAAGTCATAAACTCAGTTGTTAACATGGCGCGGGAGAAAAAATGTAGGATTTTGATTATGGGAGACTTTAATCATAAAGAGATAGATTGGATAAATCTTGACCCACACAGTGGTGAGGACTCCTTTGGGGCAAGATTCCTAGATTGCGTACAAGGGAATTTCCTACACCAACATGTAATGGAACCAACAAGAGCCAGGGGTGGGGACGAGCCATCACTACTTGATCTGGTGTTCACAGATAATGTGTTGGATATTGAAAATATTGAGTATGAACCACCAATTGGAAAGAGTGACCACTGTGTGTTGTTGATGGAGTATATCATTGAAGACATTCTTCCTGAGAGTAGAGGCACTGAGGACATGAGGAGGAACTATCAGAAAGGAGATTACATCAAAATGAATGAGCTTTTTGCAGTTATTGACTGGAGAACCTTATTTTACAACAAATCTGTACAAGAAATGTATGACATCTTTTGTGAGAAATATGGGAAGATAGTAGATTGCTGCATACCTGTCACCAAAGTAGGTGTAATTCATGCCAGAGAGAAATGGTTCGATAATGGGTGTAAAAGAGCTAAGGAGTGGAGAGACAAATGCTGGAAAAGGTATAGGAGGAGAAAAAACATAAATGCCTGGCAAACCTACAAAAGAGCAAGAAATGACTACCTAAGTAAAAGGAGAGAGGCAGAGAAAGATTATGAGAGGGACATCACCAGGAAGGCTAAAGAAAATCCCAAGCTTTTCCACAGCTTTATCAGAGGAAAACTGAAGGTAAAAGAACAGGTTTTAAGGCTAAAGAGAGCGGATGGAAGCATCACTGAGACGGACGAAGAGATCTGCAAAGAATTGAACAAGGAGTTTCAGTCAGTATTTACAGTAGAAAATACCCCACCCCCTCAGATTGCAGTGATAGAAGCTCAAGGGCCGGTATTAGAGAACATCAACCTTACAGCCACAGAGGTATGCAAAGCGCTGATGGATTTAGATGTTCATAAAGCTACAGGTCCTGATGACATATCCCCTCATGTGCTTAAAAAATGCGCAAACACAATATCAGTGGCACTAAGTATCATATTTAAGGAGTCATTGGAGTCGGGGGAGATTCCAAGATGCTGGAAACAAGCAAATGTGATACCTATCTTCAAAAAGGGAAGGAGGGATACGGCTCTGAACTATAGACCAGTTTCCTTGACCAGCATAGTTTGCAAACTTATGGAGAAACTACTAAGGAAACTTATCTCTCTTCACTTGGAATCCTTTAACTTTTTGTCAGTGAGGCAACATGGCTTCAGAGAAGGAAGATCAACAGTAACAAACTTATTAGAATTTTATGATGAGGTAAGCCAAATCTTACAGGAAAGAGAGGGCTGGGCAGATTGCATATTCCTAGACTTCCAGAAAGCGTTTGACACTGTTCCACATGGGAGACTTATTAAGAAGCTGCAATCAATGGCTAGAATAGGTGGAAATGTCTTGGAATGGATAAAAACTTACTTAGAAGGAAGGGAACAGAGGGTTAGAGTAAGACACTCAGTGTCTGAATGGAGAAGAGTTAGTAGTGGAGTCCCACAGGGTTCAGTTTTAGGGCCACTTTTGTTCCTTGTATATGTAAATGACCTACCAGAGTCTGTAAATTCATTCATGAATATGTTTGCAGATGATGCAAAGATTGTGAAGAAAGTAAAAAACGAGAACAATGGTAGAGAACTTCAGGAGGATCTAAATAATCTGCATGAGTGGTCAGAAAAGTGGCTAATGAAATTCAATACCTCAAAATGTAAGGTAATGAGAATGGGTACAAGTGCAAGAAGGCCCAAGCTTGACTACTCGGTGGCTGGAGTACAACTTCAAGAGACAGAAAATGAGAGAGATCTAGGAGTAAACATACTGGCAGATTTGTCTCCAGAAATACATATAAATGGCGTAGTAAGGGCAGCATATGCATTCTTATCAAATGTAAGGGTAGCCTTCAGGCACATGGACAAGGAAATGTTCAGAAATATTTATGTAACCTATGTGAGGCCAAAACTCGAATATGCAGCCCCCTTTTGGAATCCGCACTTGAAAAAGCACATAGCTAAGCTTGAAAAAGTTCAAAGACATGCCACGAAACTGGTGCCAGAAATACGCAATCTCGGTTATGATGAGAGGCTGAGGGAATTAGACTTGCCATCACTCGAAGCTAGAAGAGTAAGGGGGGATATGGTGACAGTCTTTAAATTCCTTCATGGTTATGATAGAGTGGATAGGGATCGATATTTCGATATGGCTGGCTCTAGAACTAGAGGTCATAGTTTGAAGCTTCGGAAGAAAACTTGTTTGCAGGATGTAAGGAAATACTTTTTCAGTGTAAGAGTAGTTGATAATTGGAATTCGCTAAGCGAGGAGGTAGTTAATGCTACCTCAATCCATAGTTTTAAGGACAGGTATGATAAGTATCACTAAGTCTAAAAATGGAACCGATCAGGAGACGGGAAGATACGAGCTTTGGGCTCTTTCCCGTAAACACAATTAGGTAATCACATCCTTCATGGTTATGATAGAGTGGATAGGGATCGATATTTTGATATGGCTGGCTCTAGAACTAGAGGTCATAGTTTGAAGCTTGGTAAGAAAACTTCTTTGCAGGATGTAAGGAAATACTTTTTCAGTGTAAGAGTAGTTGATAATTGGAATTCGCTAAGCGAGGAGGTAGTTAATGCTATCTCAATCCATAGTTTTAAGGACAGGTATGATAAGTATCACTAAGTCTAAAATGGAACCGATGAGGAGACGGGAAGATACGAGCTTTGGGCTCTTTCCCGTAAACACAATTAGGTAATCACATACATACATACATACATACATACATACATACATACATACATATATATATATATATATATATATATATATATATATATATATATATATATATATATATATATATATATATATATATATACGCAAGAATTACCATCTGGATGGTATAGCAATATAATAATATTATATCTTTGAAATTATGTAGTTTTCTTTTTACCTTTTTATCACCATTTTCTTAGATCATTATTAAACCATTCTATCACCAATTCCTTAGTTCAGTATTGTTAGAGTAAAAATATGATACACATATTAATGACCGGTCACAATTGGCAGAAAATATTCCACTGGCTATCCAGAGAATTGTCTAAAGAAATGATAAAAGGTTGCAAAATTTACCAAGAAAATAAAGTTTCTACAATACTGCACAATACAGTAATGAACTAAAAATAATGGTGATACAAAGGCCATAACAATAATGAACTAAGAAAATATTGATATTCATGAGGAGAAAAAGAAAAAAACAATTCAGAAAATGCTCAGCACAAATGTGATAAAACTACACCTTCAACTACACTGAGAGCTGCCTCAAAAACGCCATAAAGGATTCAACACAAAAATGTTGAGTATTAACTAAGTTGTTCATTTCTTTTTCTCCTCTTAAATTTCAATTAATTTTTTATCATTTATCTTCTTCTTTTACTTATTATTATTATTATTATTATTATTATTATTATTATTATTATTATATTCATTAATATCAATTTTATTCATATTATTATTCTATCTCATTGTACATGTCCCTCTTCAAAGGGAAACGCCATACTACAATCTCCGTAAGAAAATACACCAGAATATCAACGTGAGCAAAAAAAAAAAAACAGATTATGCGCACCAGACAAGTAGCTGGCAGACACAGAATCAAGAATGGGTAAAATTTACAAAGCTCTACCAGCATAAACAAACTAGCTTATGTGATTTTAAAACTTACAGCATTAACAGTTCCAGCTGTTACGCTATCAACAGCAGCTGCAGCAGCGGTAGGGGTTCGATATGCACCCGTCAACAATGCTTGCAAGCCCATGTCTTCAATAGCAGCTGCTGCAATTGATATAAGATAATTGATATATCTACACACTATTTATTAGATTAATAGAAGGAAACCTTACAGATATCTACATCCTCCTCAAATATCATGGGAGCATTAGTCTCATTTTCAGAGCTGAGATGGCAATGGTGATGTCTATAAGCATAGGATGGACACATGCAGGATATTTTTTTTTTAACAGGACACCATATGCCACTGAACAAGCAGAGTGGCCAAAAATAAACAAAAAATAGGGAGGCACATCATCAGTACTTCCATCAGCTGAATTATAACACGAAGAATATTCAAAGAGAAAGGGATAATAATCCTTCCAATGCCCTAGCCCTTTCAGTCTCCTCTTATAAACTATGGAAAATAATAATGAAGGACATTTTCTCTTCATCCACCAAGGATAAGAATATTCATAGAGCAAATGTATTTATGAAGGTAGTACTTATAACTATCCAAATCTCCATGCCATTTTAATGATGATCTAGTTTTATGTCACAGAGGAAGGGATAATAATCCTTCCAATGCCCTAGCCCTTTCAGTCTCCTCTTACAAACTAAGTAAGGACTAGGACAGTGCTTTCTTTTGAATGACTTTGATTTTGGCATTGCGAACATTACCCTGAGTGAATGGCATTTTTAACCTCAGACAGTGGCAGGTCTCAAATGACGACATGACGAATGAAAGTCACACACTGTACCACAGCAGCCTCCATGCCATTATAATGAACCAAAATAATCTAATGGACATGAAAAAAGTATACAGCAGTATCATTCTAAAACTTACCAGATGATTCTGTGGCCATGAGAATGGCAGCCTTAACCTGGTTCTTGGCTCTAGCAACATCAGCATCACTGACCTTCAAACCCTTGACTGCACTGTGAACACTGGATACAACCTGAATAGTAAAGGTGAGCATTGTAAATGACGTTATGCATAATAAAGATATATCTAAAATAATTTTAATATGAAAATACCAACTAAAACGATGCTTGAAAATATATAGAATAGATACCAGTAATAAATATCCATAATAAAATTCGATCAACTTTCATTTAAAATCTTTAACGTTATATGTAAAGGAATTAGTAACAGTTCCTTCATCGAATTTCCCATACCAATAATCTATTTTTTTTTCAACTTGATATTGTAAGGTTCACAGCATAATTAGTTTTTGTTCCATGTAGTGAATGCACATCAATATAAAAAATACAACTGCTATTGAACATTTGTCAACAATGCATATGAAGGCTCTCTGGGACCACAATCGTATAGTTGAAGAGTCGATATATTTACGACTCGAATAACGATATCTCTTAACATGAAGTGTAAACATTATGTCAAATATATTCTGCTATGTTATTCCGTCGAGAAGGACGAATTCACAAATTCCTGATATGTGGAGATAACATTACGTCAAATATTCCTTTTACATTACTACATCATAAAGCACGAATTCACAATTCCTGATATTCAGAGGTAACATTGTCAAAAATTTCTGTATGTTATTCCTTTGTGAAGAAGGGATTCAATTTCCTGGTATTCATATGACTGTAGAACCTGATAATTAAAAAAAAATACATTATTTAAAACAATTACAATACCAAGCTCATCTTACTTTGCCAACGGATGCTGAATCAGCAATAACGAAGTATCCAAAAAGACCTCCATCACTGTAATTAACGTTGAGAGCAGACGCCGATCCTAACCCTCCAGAAGCAGCGACACTACCAGCCAAAATATTGCTGGCGGCACTTCCTCTCTTGGTCCCAGGGCCAACACCCAAAATGTGCTGAGCAACAGCCAAGGCAGCTGCATCATTGGTGCCAATACTATAATATACAGTAAGTTTTAATACTTTTTTAAATATCATACCAAACTTAAAACTAAGAAAACGGCCACAACTGAATAAAAAGGGGTGGCAGCAAATTATACTTAAAGACATTTACTTGCTCATACATATTGCTTTCTTACAACATTAAGTAAGGTGGCCTTTGCAATGATGAAAAGACAAAAAAATGCAATTAATAGATATAGAATACAATGACAATGAGACAAATTGTTTTAATATTCCTTAATTTTTTACACAAACAGCAGAGGAATTACAGCACTGTTGTACTTCAGTAAATATAATTTATATCTAACCTAACATGACAGCTATATTTTTGGGGTAAAAATAAAGATCCCTTATTTCATTTGTGATAAAGCACAATCCATGCCAATTCCAGTTGCTTTTAAGCTTAATCCTGCACATTCATAATTCTTCAATAAGAAACTAATATTAGACCCTCACAAATGACAATTTATTCCAATCATGGTGCATTTTAGATAATAAAACCCTCTAAAATTACAAAATTACTTTAGCTAGTGATCGGTTTACGTCACGGACTCCATTTTCTACTAAGGTCTAGGAAAGTGCCTTCTTGCGAAGTATTTTGGTTTAGCAGGTGTGATCGCTACTCTGAGTGAATGCCCTTTCTAATGCAAGACCGTACCGGGCCGCGTACCCTCGACTTGATGACTCATAGTCGATAACGCTTCCACTTTGCCAAAGTGACCACGCTTTACTAAGTGATACATAAATACGCATTTTACAACCAAGTTACTTTATTATATGCATATAAAAAAATACTCTACCTTGCACCAGGACCAGCCACAGCAACAACTGTTACAGGGGCACCCGTTTCATGTCGAATTTCACCGCCGCTCACAGTGGCAGCAGTGGAAGCCCCTGAGGCACTGCTGAGTCCAAGGCCATTGGCAAAGGACACAAGAGTGCCGTGATCAACTCCAAGGCCTACGATTGCCATACGGCTGGCGGTATGCGTTGACGCATGGAAATCTCCAAGCTGGAAATAAGGAAAAATGTTTTTCTCAATATAAGTGGCCTCATTACATACAATTTCACAAGTATGTCATATTAGTTTATTATTCATGAAACCAATGGATTGGGCATTATTACTCCTAGTGAGCCTCAGCTTGTATATATTCTCCTACACCATGGACTCCATACATCTAATGATGTAATCTCTGAGCCTGTTCATCACCAAAACTAGGGATAATAATAACAACAACAAATAATCTTTCTTTAAAAATAAGACCACATCTACAACAGAGAGGTGACCACAAATATAACAGAAAGAACGAGAGAGAGCTTCCAAATTCACTGCATATCCTAGCATATTCAACCAGCTTCAAAATACCTTGCTCCTTGCATATTCTATTACAGCAGTAATTTTCCAGCCATATAGAAAAGCCCTTGCAACCTTATCCTTTATAGTTGTCACCCTTTACGTAAAGAATATCAATGTGGATTTCTTTTTCTTCACCCTACACTATATTAATAATTATTTTACCATAATCATCCAAACAAATAAAAATTATTTTAATTCTCTTTGATAATAGTCCTTTACTAATAACAACACATCTGTATTGTATACAAAATGAACAAAACCCATTACAATGATAACATATATAAATTATAAGGCAAAGTATATCTGTGATGGCTACGAACTGGAATTTCATTAATTAGAAAGAAATTTCAATATACTTTATGGTTTCAGAACTGCTGTCATAACTGTCTATAGCATTTCTGATCTACACAACTTTTATTCATTTTTCTACCTCTGGTTTTTGTAGAATTTCTCCAAACTCTATGGTACCCTGCTACAGATTACCCTCAGAAGGTGAGCTTACAAGATTTAAGTAAGAATCAATTCTCAATCCTCTGACAAAAGGAATGCTTTGTTTGAAACCACAAATTTTATATTTCCTCAATTTTCCTCAAGCTCCTCCTGAAGACCAGTGTTACAAAAAGATAATTTAACATGTATTGCGACGCTGATCCACTATCTGTATATAACCTGGTATAGCTAAAGCCAAATGTCATACTGCTCTTTCTATAAATGCATTATGCATACTTGAGAATCAATATGCATACAATTAGAAACAAAGCAGATGTAAAGTTAAAAAGAAACTTTTCAGTTATAATACTGGGAGCCATTACATCGAAAGTTTTTCAGTTATCATTCATCTGCTAGCTAAGTAGCTCAGGGGAGTCTAATGCAGCTCTCTCAATCAGGGTAAAGTTAGTGGTTCCTTGGCATTCTGGTGTGCCATATTAGAAAGTGCTGCATAACATAGAATTATAGAACGATACTATTTATAATCTTTCTATATGGCTATAATAATAGCAACAGTAACCTTGATGACTAGCGTAGCAATAATAGCAGTAAAACAAAAGTAACAAAGAAAAAAACGGTAATAAGTTGCATAACACCCTGTCAATCATCATTTATCTGTGCAACTTTAAGGGAGGATACAATCGACCCCTAACTTCAATCACTGTTCACTTATCGATTAAGGGCACCTAAAACACTAAAGGACCTACGTGTAGTTTTTCTCTCCCTAGTACCAAGGCGAAGTTGTATTTGTTATTTTTTTTTTACAATTTATGTATAACTACAATTCCCCATTTGGGGGTGGACACAGCCGGACTGAAGCTAGGGAATTATGGATTGCCCTTCCTAATGCCCTGCCGTGGGCTCGAACATAGATTCATCACTTCCCAAATTGAACACCCTACCACTACGCTATGGCAGTCCCCTTCTACATCGACAGCATCAGGTGTTCCAGGGCGGTTACCCATAAAAGTACTGACAAGACCAAATGTTGATATGCTTCGCTGATCGTACGAAAAACTACCTTCTCAATGTGGTATGGCCAAGGGAAAGTTGTAAAAATTGTATTAAGTATTATAAGTAAACCAAAGAAATTAACTTACAAGTTCAGGTGCCAGTTTTCCCAAATGATGATTTGGCACAAACAAAGAATTGCCGAGGCCCGAATTACGATATGACGCCTTATGAAGTAAATCTATAGCAAGGGTAGATGGATCAACAGTAGCCAGTTCGTCTTTAATACGACGAAGATTGTCTCCTAGCTCCCAGGTCTTGAGTCCTGGATGGAGGCTGACCTCTCCAAGTATGTCAAGACCAGTATCACTAAGGAGAGAAAATTTTCAAAATAAAGACTTATATTTGTAAGTGGATTAGATTACTAATAAGTTCCAGCAAAAATATCTTGATTCATAAAGCCCCTGCAAGAACATATAAAATAAAGACCTTTTCATCTGTCATGTGCATGAGAAGTTCTGCATCAAAATAATGAAACCTTACCAATAAAGTGTGTCATTACCAAACCTAAAAGCGGGGATGCCTGAACTTTTAAAAATATATGAAAAAGTAAATAAATATAGAAAATTAATTCTATACCAGTACCAAAATAATATGAAATAAATGCAACCACAAAAATGAAACAAATAAAAAATTCACATACTTTGACATATTTCTTAAAGCTTTGAGGTGAATGGATATATTAGAAAAAGAAAGTTAATTTTACAAAAGATTTTTTAACTGTTAAGCACAACAGTAGTTACAGAAAAATGCAAAAAATAAAACAGAATATATGTAAAATATAACTGAAATATATTTATTTCAGTTTTTTAATGACACTGGAAATATAATGGGGGGATAAGAAAATTTTTTACTTTCAAATATATTGCAATATCCTAAGAAGTTTTTAGCCAAAAAGCTTCCTCCTAACCCCAGCTGTAGTACAATAAAATATAAACATCTCAAGAAAAATGGCACTGCCAGCCCTTCACCACCCTATCTCTATTAATTGATTCTAACAAGAAGATAATTCTCTCTCTCACCAACAAATACAAGTTGAAAATATGCCACAGTCAGTATAAAGGATTCACAGTCAATGTATAAATGGCCTATCATTATCTGCTGTATATTACATTATACTGAAATATGTCTAAGCTTACGCCTGTTCTTAGCACAACAGTAATCTCTTATAGAAAATGCTCAATATTCCTATCATAAAAAGAGCAGCTATTCACAATGCACTATAAATATATTCTCATATCATGAGGATTCAGCAATGTGCATTACTTATGACATATGATAAAATATTTCATATCTTCAAAGTTTTACCCAAAAACTACTAAAATTTTTAACAAAAATAAAAGTTCCAAGAGAGTAAATTTATATATTCTGCAATATCGAAGGTATACGGCACTTACACACTGTCTCGTATGATGTCCATTCCATAATGAATATGTTCCCGACCAGATTCGCACGAAAGAGCACCACCAGCTTGTTGGACAGTTCGTGTTATGTTAAAAGCAGACTTATTTTTTGTTCCTAGTCCAACGCATGCACGTAGAGTGTGGGAAGCACCGAGGTTCTTTGCCTGCTCATAGCGAGAACCGGCTCTGTAGACAAAGACGCAAACTGTAGTCACGTACAGCATCAACAGCATGTTTTAACAAAATAATTAAAAAGTTTTAATTATAAATGAGAGGAATGGGTACGTTCACTGTCTAACAAAAAATATCATCAAATAGTGAAACAAATAAGTTTCAGAAGCTAGAATAAAAAGAATGCTTCAGTTCTCCAATGCAACCACTTCAGGACACTTCAAAAATATAATAAGTCAGCAACACAGCACATTAAAAATTTGTTTGCCTTCAAGGAAAATTCAGAATATGTTTACTATATATAGGAACAGACTACACACTTCTTGACCACTTTGTTGGTCTCTAATGCTCTCTAGGACAATCTAGCGTCCATGGGTTTAATGGTTATATGGTTCACATATTAACCACATGTGATCAGCTTTATGTCACGGAATCCCTTTTCTACCAAGGGCAAGGATGATGCCTTCTTGTAAAGGACTTTGGTTTTGGTAGGTGTGTTCATTACCGAGTAAATGCCCTTTCTAATCTCAGACTGTGGTGGGCGGTGATCTCTTAATTTGACCAACCAAAGTCGCAATCATTACCACTCAGCCATGGTGGTTACACATCATATATGAAAATACTAAATCTATCTCCTGCATAACTTACTTGAACAATATGGCTAATCGTGACACAGGCGCATTTGTCTCAAGAGAAGCGACAACTGCTCCCGATGGCAAGGCAGTTACTTTTGGTTCGTGGGATGGTAAAGAAAAAGACGATTGCTGCGTGCTGGCTTGGGCTGCGTATCCCCTCTTCTGTATTGAGCAGTAAGAGAAATATACATTTTAGCAAAATTCTATATTAACTATTGATGAATAGCACACCAATAAACCGGAGGAGCACAAATACACAATTTGCTGTGACATAGACTGGTGTACTGTATGGAATAAGAGAATTCCATGACCTATGACCTTCTAATCTAACCTTAGCTTTTACATATAGGCTAATTCTAACTAGGCCTATATAAAGTTTGTAAGTTATGAAACTAAAACTGATGTGAGTAAAAGCAGGGTATAAGTGCAATAATGCCCGATTTACATCTAAAATCTGTCATTGGAATATATAATGACCAGTTTACCAACAGAGAAATCTTAAAGCTACAGCTAATGGATTACAAAACATGATAGTAGGATCTGATACAGAACATTTATATGGGAGCCACTCGTGCCCCAATAGGGTCCAAAGGTAAGGTCAGCTTCCTAGTGAAAGTTTCTGAAGAGATGAGAATATTAACGTTCAAGCCCTCTAAAACTTTTCGGTAATATTCGTCAAAACTTTGACACCCCAATGAATGAAATGAAAATTGAATACACAAAAAAATTATGCGTAACCAAAAACCATTACTTTAACATCATAACTAGGATTAAACTAGCCTGATACCTAACCATACTCAATACTGTAAATAAAAAAAAAATGAAAATTCTTAATTGGGGGTGTGAAAATATGTAAATCAGTAAATTCGGTAAAAGGTAATTGAAATACTTTATATAACTTGAGGTAATTTAACTATATTAAATAACCAGAACTACCCTGAACTGAGAAATGTACTCCATATCTAACCCTATTCTCAAAATTTCGTGAAAAAACAAAACCAGATAACGTCTGATGCGATTGCGTAGCCACACAGATACGATAATGGCCGGTCGTATGTCTACCCATTTAACATCAAAATTGGGTATTTGAATCACTTTTACTAATTACTTCTACTAGCTCTTACCGCCACACTCCTCAATAAAGACGGTTTCAGGGCGTTGGAGGCCATAATTCGTTTGAAATATAACAAAATCGCTTCTCTTCAACCCAACAGCTGATGGCCTCCAGTAGGACACTCGCCGTACTCTGAGGGAGCCGGTGCCAACTACTGTATTTGGCAGTTTTATAATATAAATATACTAAATTTGCAAAACTATATAGCGATAAAGTTACCATATGCGTTTTCATATTCATAAAAAATATGTCTGCAGAGTATTATCATAAAACTATATCTATTCTTATGTTATATATATGCATATATTCATAATTGACCATCGTTTATATCAGCAAAGTTGTCATATAAAGTTTATTTTTTTAGCAAAAACTGGTATATTTACAAAATATTATCTTTCCCATAACTTTAATTTATTTATTATAGTCGATATTCAGTTCAAGCTGCGCAAATATATGATTGTTGATAAATATTTAGAAACAAAATGATACATAGATATAGAGTAATTATCGTACTCTTTTCTACCCTCATTACAGAGCTAGCAAATGCCAAGCAGATCCTTGAGCTATCGCTTTCTATGGTTGCGTGACCTAGTGGCACTAAAAAAAAAGTAACTATAAGATTCTGAATATTAACGTATACATAATCTTGTGTGATTACCTAATTGTGATTACCTAATTGTGCTTACGGGAAAGAGCCCAAAGCTCGTATCTTCCCGTCTCTTGATCGGTTCCGTTTTCTACTTAGTGATACTTATCATACCTGTCCTTAAAACTATGGATTGATATAGCATTAACTACCTCCTCGCATAGCGAATTCCAATTATCAACTACTCTTACACTGAAAAAGTATTTCCTTACATCCTGCAAACAAGTTTTCTTACGAAGCTTCAAACTATGACCTCTAGTTCTAGAGCCAGCCATATCAAAATATCGATCCCTATCCACTCTATCATAACCATGAAGGAATTTAAAGACTGTCATCATATCCCCCCTCAATCTTCTAGTTTCGAGTGATGGTAAGTCTAATTCCCGCAGCCTCTCATCATAACTGAGATTACGTATTTCTGGCACCAGATTCGTGGCATGTCTTAGAACTTTTTCAAGCTAAGCTATGTGCTTTATCAAGTGTGGATTCCAAAAGGGGGCTGCATATTCGAGTTTTGGCCTCACGTAGGTTACATAAATATTTCTGAACATTTCCTTGTCCATGTACCTAAAGGCTACCCTTACATATGATAAGAATGCCTATGCTGGCCTTAATATGCCATTTATATGTATTTCTGGAGACAAATCTGCCAGTATGTTTACTCCTAGATCTCTCTTATTTTCTGTCTCTTGAAATTGTACTCCAGCCACCGAGTAGTCAAGCTTGGGCCTTTTTACACTTGTACCCATTCTAATTACCTTGCATTTTGAAGTATTGAATTTCATTAGCCACTTTTCTGACCACTCATGCAGACTATTTAGATCTTCCTGAAGTTCTCTACCATTGTACTCGTTTCCTACTTTCTTCACAATCTTTGCATCATCTGCAAACATATTCATGAATGAATTTACAGACTCTGGTAGGTCATTTACATATGCAAAGAACAAAAGTGGCCCTAAAACTGAACCCTGAGGAACTTCACTACTAACTCTTCTCCATTCAGACACTGTCTTACTCTAACCCTCTGTTCCCTTCCTTCTAAGTAAGTTTTTATCCATTCCAAGACAGTTCCACCTATTCTAACCATTGTTTGCAGCTTCCTAATAAGTCTCCCATGTGGAACAGTGTCAAACGCTTTCTGGAAGTCTTGGAATATGCAATCTGCCCAGCCCTCTCTTTCCTGTAAGATTCGGTTTACCTCATCATAAAATTCTAATAAGTTCGTTACTGTTGATCTACCTTCTCTGAAGCCATGTTGCCTCACTGACAAAAATTTGAAGGATTCCAAGTGAAGAGAGATATCTTTCCTTAGTAGTTTCTCCATAACTTTGCAAACTATGCTGGTCAAGGAAACTGGTCTATAGTTCAGAGCCGTATCCCTCCTTCCCTTTTTGAAGATAGGTATCACATTTGCTTGTTTCCAGCATCTTGGAATCTCCCCCAACTCCAGTGACTCCTTAAATATGATACTTAGTGCCACTGATATTGTGTTTGCGCATTTTTTAAGCACATGAGGGGATATGTCATCAGGACCTGTAGCTTTATGAACATCTAAATCCATCAGCGCTTTGCATACCTCTGTGGCTGTAAGGTTGATGTTCTCTAATACCAGCCCTTGAGCTTCTATCACTGCAATCTGAGGGGGTGGGGCATTTTCTACCGTAAATACTGACTGAAACTCCTTGTTCAATTCTTTGCAGATCTCTTCATCCGTCTCAGTGATGCTTCCATCCGCTCTCTTTAGCCTTAAAACCTGTTCTTTTACCTTCAGTTTTCCTCTGATAAAGCTGTGGAAAAGCTTGGGATTTTCTTTAGCCTTCCTGGTGATGTCCCTCTCATAGTCTCTCTCTGCCTCTCTCCTTTTACTTAGGTAGTCATTTCTTGCTCCTTTGTAGGTTTGCCACGCATTTATGTTTTTTCTCCTCCTATACCTTTTCCAGCATTTGTCTCTCCACTCCTTAGCTCTTTTACACCCATTATCGAACCATTTCTCTCTGGCATGAATTACACCTACTTTGGTGACAGGTATGCAACAATCTACTATCTTCCCATATTTCTCACAAAAGATGTCATACATTTCATGTACAGATTTGTTGTAAAATAAGGTTCTCTAGTCAATAACTGCAAAAAGCTCATTCATTTTGATGTAATCTCCTTTCGGATAGTTCCTCCTCATGTCCTCAGTGCCTCTACTCTCAGGAAGAATATCTTCAATGATATACTCCATCAACAACACACAGTGGTCACTCTTTCCAATTGGTGGTTCATACTCAATTTTTTCAATATCCAACACATTATCTGTGAACACTAGATCAAGTAGTGATGGCTCATCCCCACCCCTGGCCCTTGTTGGTTCCATTACATGTTGGTGTAGGAAATTCCCTTGTACGCAATCTAGGAATCTTGCCCCGAATGAGTCCTCACCACTGTGTGGGTCAAGATTTATCCAATCTATCTCTTTATGATTAAAGTCTCCCATAATCAAAATCCTACATTTTTTTTTCCCGTGCCATGTTAACAACTGAGTTTATGACTTCAATAGTACCTATATGACTTTCCTCATAAACTTCAAGCCTATTTTGGTTCCTTGGTGGGTTGTATACAACAGTTATTATAATGCTCTCTGACCCAGTATTTATGCGAGCAACAAGAAATTCCTTGAACTCACTTTCTATAGCCAAGTTTATTTCTTCAACTTGAATCCTTTCACTTATGAGCAGTGCTATCCCTCCACCAGTCCTCTCAGATCTTTCAACCCTTAGTATTCTGAAGCCCTTAGGAAAAACTGTGACACTGTTTATGTCCTCACTCAACTTAGTCTCTGTAATTGCTACTATATCTGCCTTACTGTTGTGAATCCTATCTTTTAATTCTACTGCCTTACCAGCTAATCCATCAGCAATTGTGTATAACAATCTTAATGAGGCCCCATCCCCTGATCTTCTATCATTATCTTCTTTATCTCCCCTTTGTCTGGAAGAACTCTGAAACGAAAATTTTTCTTCTGTTCTTCATTTCTTTCATCATTTAACCTTCTTGCCTCTTGCAACAAGTTTTATATCTTTCCCATCTCTTCCTGTGTTCTGTATCGTCTAATGAACACTTCTTTGAATTCTTAAAGGTCTTTTAGACTTTTTTTTCTCAACAATATTTCCCTACATGTTTCCCCTCTCTCAAAGGTTACTTTTGTTGGTCTCGGCTTTCCTTCCCTCGAATATTTACCTAGTTGGTGTATGCTTACAATATCCTCAGGACCACAAACTACTCCAAGCTTTCTTATCAGGTCTACAACCCTAGCTTTATTTTCTTCAAGTCTCCCCTGCCATGTTGGCTCCTGGGATTTGCTTATGCCTGAGATTACCACTGTCTTCTCCTTATCAAGTGCCTGTCTGATGAGTGGGTTTGCCCTTTCCATCACAACGTCTTTCATTTTTCCGATTACTGTCTCTTTATAGTCAACTGTTTGTATGTTTTCCAGTGCCACCACCTTTACAGCCTCTTTTACTGCCACATTCCCCTTTAGTGCATCAGCAAAGGAAGTTTTCATGGCATGATTTTCCATATTCAGCTCCTGGAACTCTTTTTTGAACTGTTCAATGTTTTCCTTAATCTGGACATTCCAAGCAGCAATCTCGTCTCTCTCAGAAAAGAGCAGTGAACTA